>JAFHBV010000445.1:0-29985 GCA_019022785.1 Pseudomonodictys pantanalensis | reverse complement strand
TCCTCCCCGTCTACGNAAACCTTCGGCACCCTCGAAGCCCTCCACCCCACCAAAAAGGCCGCCCGTCAAGCCGCCGCCGCCGCAGCAATCGCGCACTACAAAGCCCTCGGCATCTGGCCCGACACCGCCACCGACACCGGCGGGATAAAGAAGAAGAAGAAGAAACCCACCACCCCTTCGACTCCGCAGCCCTTGTCATCCCCCTCCCCTCGTTCTCCTTCCACTCCCTCCCGCCCCTTCTCATCACCCACTCCTGCGTCCCCATCCACCAGAAACGGCACCGGTCACATAGAAAGTAGCTACGCCTCCCGCGTCGCCACGCTCGCAATAGCGCTCGGCCTGCAACCCCCCACTTACCACATCGACACTTCGTCCGCAGCGTCGGGCTTCCACACCATGTCGTGCAGTTTTAAGGATGCGGGTGTCAAGGAGTTGCAGGGGAGGATTGGTGAGGTGCGGAATATTTTTGGGAAGAGGAACGCGAAGGAGGAGTGTGCGAGGGTGGTGTTGGGAGTGCTGGAGGAGCTTAGGGAGAAGAGGGTGGAGGGAGCGAGGAGGGTGATGGGGTTGGATGGTGCAGGGGATGAGAAGGTGGATGGGACGGAGGAGGTGACAGATGCGGTGGAGGGAAGTAGTGGGGATGAGGAGGAGCAGTTTGTGGATGCGGTCGAGGAGATGGGTGGGCGTGCTTAGGTGGTGGTGGCTCCGACTTGCCCGGATAGGTGGGTGGTTTGATGTCGGGGGGCGGTGGATTGGCATATCTTCTCTTTCATTCGACGACTTCACGAATCATCTTCCCGGCTCTCGAGATGTCCGACATGGATTGGCAGGGCATGGCGATGGCGTTTTGGCAAGCACATCTGGGCGGCGTTCTGGGCATTTGGCACTTTGGATACCTGCACATGCCACTGCACTTATATATAGCCAGTGTTCAGTCCACATACGAGAACATCACTAAAGCCATGTCCCGCACAGTACATTTTGAGTCGTCATTGCTATTTTCTTACACTGATACCCCACCACCACCGTTGCGCCCTGTATCCCCACCTAATCCATCCCGATCCGATTCTTCCCAGTGTACACCGTAGATATACAGAGGTAAAACCATGACCATGGTAGCGCGATAGAAGAGGCATCGTGACTAGAAAAAACACTCATGAAAAACCCCGACTTCCGAGACCAAGCTTTTCTTGAACCTGTGAATGAGAAAGCGGCGGGAAGCTGTCGCGCGTCGCAGACAAAACACCCATGAAAACCGATGAACTCGTACACCGCAGATAAGCAGAAAACCCGGGCCGTAATTAAGTGAATGCGCAGCTCAGCGCCGCCTCTCCACGCAATCCAATCTCTTCTCAATCCTGTCCAGTCGCCCCGCTTTAGAACAAAGGTTACCCGCTATTGGAGGATTGACAATTGAGGAACGCACACTGAGAGGGCGTATATTCAGGAGAGGTCGGTCAACGGGGGGACATATGACTTCAGACGCATTTTCCATATCGGCCGAACGAGATCGAGATCGAGAATGAGAAACATTTTCCTTATCGGATGAATGGGAATAAGATTGAGAGCGGTGACGACAGCGGGTCTGAGAGCGACTTCGATCCCGCGCATCCACGTTATCCGAAAGCACATCGGGCAGGACATGAATCCGGTCGTCATGATCGAATCGCACACCTGCAGAGAAGAAGAAGAAAGTCAACTCGCTGCCGGGCAAATCAGCATATTTGCTGTGGAAACTCGGAAACGGGTTCAGAGACGAGGATAAACGCAGAGCAGGGAAAGAGAAGAGGAAGGGTACGAAGTGCAAGAAACAGAGCAAAAGGAAATGCAAAGCGGGCCTAAGCAGCACCAGCCTCACTCTTCCGCTTACTCCGATCCCGCTTCTTCGCCGGCTTAACCTCCTTCTCGCCCTCTTGGCTCTGGCTATCCTTCTCCGCCTCTGCACCCCGCGTAGCCCTCCCGCTCTTCGTCTTCTTCGCCGTCTTGGTGCCCTCTTCCGGTGTGGGTTCCTTGGCAGTCGCGGGCGTCGGGGCGGGCGCAATCGGCTTCTCCTTTTTCTTCTTGTCCTTGGAGGACTTGGGCGCGGGCGTGACGGGCGGAGCGGCTTCGGCGCCGGGGGCAGAGACGTGCGTTTTGTGGACGCCGGGCGTCCCGCTGGGGAGGGGGATGGGGGTTACGCGGGGACCGGGGGCGATGGCGATGGGTGCGCTGCTGGCGCCGTTGACTGTTGGGGCGGCGGGAGTCGCGGCCGTCTTCTGGCGCTTAGCCGCGCGAGGAGTCTTGCCGTTCGTGGTGACTGGGGGCGTAGGGGCCTTTGCGACGGGCGATGGCTCCGCATCGTCGTCGGAGTCGTCAGAGGCGTCGGAGTCTAGAGTGCCGGCTTCGACTTCGGCTTCGTCTTGGGTTTCCTCGTCGAGGTGGGTGAGGCCATCGACTCTGGCGTTTTCGCCTTTGCTGGCGGCGTAGGCGACGAGGTCTCGCTCGTACTGTTCGCGGTTCTCGCGGTAGGCTTGTCGCCAGGTCTGGGGGGCATCAGTTGCATACTTTCAAGGCAGGAGGAGGGCGAGAGATTGAGGGGAATTGGATGGGGTAGGGTTGGATGGAAGGGAAAAGAAAAGACTGACCTCCTTTTCATCCTCCGGCATATCATTCCACCGCTTGTTGACTTCGTAATTGACAGCATTCGGCGCCAACTTCTCGCCCGGCTGCAGACTCGCCTCCAGATCCGCCTTGACGATATCCCTCGCCATCTTCGCATGCAAGAAGGCGGCAGTGAGCGGGCGCTTCGGCGCATTGGGGTCCTTTTCTTTCTTGTCTCTCTTGCGCTTCTTGTTCTTGCCCGTCTCCTCCTGTGGGGTTGCAGTAGGAGCCGACGGGCCTGCAGCTTGCTGGATTGCAGCATTGGCGAATGCCACAGAAGCCGAAGCGGCATTGGCGGTCTCGGTGACGTCGCTGGAGAGCTGGAGGGACTCGAGGACGCCATCCTCGCCGGCGACGACGGAGGCCGTGTGCTTGATGTAGGCGTGCATCAGCTCCTGCAGGTGGTTCTGCACGCTGGCGAGGCCCTTTTGCACATTGCTGAGCGAGACAATGACCTGTTGTCTGGTGAGTCGATCGTCCTCGTCTCTGCTGCTCGCTTTCTTGCGCGACGCGCGGCGCGGTGTTGGCTTGGGTGCTGCTGTGGTGCTCTGCGCTGCTTGTTGTGCCGAGTCGCGACGCGGTTGAGCCATTGCGCGGACGCGGGGATGCAAGCAGGGAAGAAGGGAGTGGAGGAGAGGAGGAAAATGGACGGTGGCGGATGAGGGTCATGACAGCGGCGCAATCTGGTACTCGGGCACGAGCGTGGTGCTGCATCGCGACCACAGCAGCGCCGATGACCACCGCAATCGCAAGCGCGTTTGGCTGCCAACCACAACCCACCCGCTGCAGCAGAAGGAACGAACAAAGGAAGCTTATTTGGCTTACCGAGTCGCGCGTGCGCGTGAATTGCTCAATCGACACCACGAGCTCGCCCGTGTCTTCTTTCTTGTTCTTGACCATGTTTTCGTACGAGGGACGCGATGCGCGGTGCGCTGTGTGTGGAGGATGCGTCGAAGGTGGTGGTGGGACGGCGCGCCGGGCGGTTGTTGTTGTGGGCTGCGTGCGCGGAGGTTCGGGCGAGGGAGAAAAGGTTTCGGCGTGTGGTTGGGGGGGCTNGCCGGCGCACTAAANGGCGCGCCCGGGCTGCCGCTTGGCTGGTTGGCGACCGAAATTGCGAGAGGCCAGGCGACGCTGCCTGCCCGCTGCCCGGCCATGTGCCCCGGAAGCGGGCAGCAGAGGCCCACGCAGCCCAAAGGACGCGCTGTTTGCTCACCACACGCGCAAAAAAGGGCGCCCTGACGTGGGCTTGTGGTAGACTGCGGCCTACGCTGGCCTCCATTGCCTACTCCAAAGGCGCCCAAAGAACAGCTAATTGCGTTATTGACCCCGCAGCTCGTCGTGTAATCGTGCCCCCAGGCGCTGCTGGCGATATGTACGGCGCGCTCGTAAAGGCAGCGAGCCCAAACTTGCTGCACCCCCGGCTGCCCTGATGGTGCCCCTCGGCCGCCTGCCATTGGCACACAGCGCGTCTCACGTCCTCGACCCGTGCCACAGCCCGCGGCTTCGGGGTCTCCCTCCCCGCCCGCAATTCTTTCTCGCTGTCGCCGGCCAGCCAGCCCGTCCGCCATTTTGCGCTCGCCGCCATTTTGGACAGCCGAAATCGAGTATGTAATTCAAGGATTTCATTGCCTTCGTGAGCCTTCCAAATCAATTATCCTTTAGTCAAATTCATATCTTGCAGTAGATCTTTCGTAAATCACCGTCCGCTCAGTAGACAAAATAACCCTGCGTCAACGGCAAGGTCTCTGCAGGATCCGCGGTACACACCATGCCATCCGCTTCCACCGTATATCTCTCCGGGTCGACCTTCATCTTCGGCTTCGTGTCGTTGTACTTCATATCCTTCTTCCCAATATTCCTGCAGTTCTTGACCGCTTCTACGCGCTTCCTCAGACCATAGGACTTGACGACGCCCGAGGAAATGGATGCTTGCGAGACAAATGTAATGCTGCTCTGTGGGACGAGAGGTGCGAACATCGGACGCATGATGATCGGCTCGACTGTTGGAATGGAGGCATTTGGATCACCCTTTTCTACGTTAGTGATAGCTGAGTGGAGTGTTGATGGATAACTCACCATTTGTGCCCACGAACAAAAGCCACTCTTGACCACCAGCGTCGGCTTCACGCCAAAGTTGGACGGCTTCCAAAGCACCAAGTCTGCCAGTTTGCCAACCTCCACACTTCCGATGAGATGGCCCATGCCTTGCGCAATCGCTGGATTGACAGTGTATTTGCTGATGTAGCGCTTGACCCGGAAGTTGTCGGCATCGGTACCCTCATCTTCCTTCAAAGTGCCTCTCTGCACCTTGTTCTTGTGAGCCGTGTTCCAGGTTCGCAAGATGACTTCACCGCAGCGACCCATGGCTTGAGAGTCCGAGGACATCATCGAGATGGCGCCCAGGTCGTGCAAGACGTCCTCGGCCGCGATGGTCTCTGCACGAATGCGCGATTCAGCAAAAGCCACGTCCTCGGGAATATTGCGCGATAGATGATGGCAGACCATCAGCATGTCGAGATGCTCATCGAGCGTGTTCTTGGTGTAGGGCCTTGTTGGGTTGGTCGACGAGGGAAGCACATTGTCATGCTCAACCACGCTGATGATGTCCGGCGCATGCCCTCCACCAGCTCCTTCGGTATGATAGGTGTGGATGGCGCGATTCTTGAAAGCCGCGATCGTCTGCTCTACGAATCCAGATTCGTTCAGTGTATCCGTGTGGATGAGCGTTTGGATATCGTACTCGTCGCAGACTGTCAAGCAAGCATCGATGGCAGCTGGGGTAGTACCCCAATCTTCATGTAGCTTCAAGCCACAGACACCAGCTTCGGCTTGTTGCTGGAGGGGTCGAAGCTCTGCATCATTTCCTTTGCCAGTGATGCCGTAATTAAGTGGGAGCTCGTCAAGGGCCTGGAGCATTTGCTTGATATGCGTCTTGCCGGGTGTGCATGTAGTGGCATTCGTTCCGGTACTGTACGCCGTTAATATGCGTTCTCGTTCCTATGTGGAAATGCATACCTGGGGCCGGTTCCGCCTCCAAGCATAGTCGTTATACCAGAAGCGATCGCTTCGTACGCCTGCTGAGGGCAAATGAGGTGGATATGGGTATCGAAACCACCAGCAGTGACAATTTTCTGTTCGCCAGCAATGACATCGGTGCAAGATCCGACCACCATATTGGGATCAACTCCATCCATAACATCTGGGTTGCCGGCTTTTCCGATACCGACAATGATGCCGTCCTTGATCCCAATGTCCGCCTTGTAGATACCCGTCCAGTCAACAATCAGCGCGTTTGTGATTACAGTGTCCAAGCTGCTCTTGTCCGACCTGCCGCTGCTCTGACCCATTCCGTCTCGAAGTGTTTTGCCGCCGCCAAAAGAGCACTCGTCGCCGTACTTTGTCATATCCTTCTCAACCTTGATCCAGAGATCGGTAGCTCCAAGCCTCACAAGATCGCCAGTTGTAGGACCAAACATACTGATGTATGTCTGTCGCTCCATCGTGCAGATGTCGATATGCGCCGCATCGCCTATCGGTTCCGGCTCATGCAGGAAGCCTCCAGCCTTGAGCTTCTCCACAATCTTTTCTGCAATGGATACATCCTCGATGAAGCCTGACACGATGTTGTTTCCACCCTTGATGACCTTGTTGCCTGAGATTTGGACCAGCGTGACAGTCTTGGTGTCTCCTGGCTCGAAGCGCACGGATGTTCCGGCGGGAATGTCGAGGCGGTAGCCGTGGGCGCGAATGCGATCGAACTGGAGCTGGGGGTTCGTCTCGATGAAATGGTAGTGCGATCCAACCTGCGACCGAATTAGACCGTGCTTGTTCCCCAACTCCGGGGGTGTCACCTACCTGAATAGGCCTATCTCCCGTGCTCTTGACCTTCAGCTTGATCCTCTTGCGCCCCCCGTTCAGCTTGATTGTCCCCGCCTCGCCCCTCACCGCCACGATTGCGCCGGGCTGCTTGGTGCTCTCGTAGACGGTCGCCTCGGGCAGCGGAAACATGTCGTTCGAGGGGATGGGGAGGAAGGAGCCATAGAGGGCTTTCTCGAGGTCTCCGTCGTCGGAACTGATGGGGTGGTGGACGGTTACGAGGTAGGTGCCAGTCGGGAATGTGCCCTCGACCATCAATTCGCCCAGAGACGAGACGACAGAGGGCTGTACATGGCGGCGACCCAGCATAGTCTTGCCAATGGACATGAGGTCCGCGACGGTGTGTTTGCCATCGCGAATGAGCTATACACTTCAGTTGACGCGCTTCGCACAAAGGGAGCAGCGGCGCACTTCTTGGAGGTTGTTCGCGATCAATGCCTTCGGAATATCAGCTCAGCACCGCTACAGAGCGCCAGAAAACTCACCGTGGCCTCGGAATGGTTCAGTTTGACGCCGCGGGCGAGGCGACGCTGTGCGAGCAAGCCAAGCTGAGAGATGACGAGCTTGTCCAGCTGTCCGAAAGGCGTTAGCACTGAGGGGTCGGCCTGTGCGAGGAGGGACCGAAGCCCACACCCACCTCCTTGGGACACAACTGCATCCTGTAACAATATTGTACGTAAACCTGGGCTTCAAAAGGAACACAGCGACCCGCGGCAAGACCTTGAAGCTTGACGAGCGGCTCAAGCCTCCCCGCTTTCGGTGGTGAGATGCTCGCTTGACCGCTTTGGCAAAGGTCCTGCTATCCGGTACTGCGGGGTCTTCCCAGAGGGACTGATAACGCACCTTGCATGTGGCGCCTAAAAGCAACACCTGCAGCACGAGAGGAAGCCTGCACAAATCACCGGCTTGCAAATGCATGGGAGCTGCAGAGCTGCCTAGCCGCAGCCAGGCTCTGACACCTGACCAAGCGGAGCCACGATGGGGCGGTTGCTGCAGCCTTCTGCATCCCACCCTTCCCGTCAAGCGCGGCGTGACCCAAACGTATATCGAGAACGCTATCGTGAGATCGCAAGATGTCATCAACACCACGCTATATTGAAGATGTCCCTGGTCCTAGAACACACTGTGTACACTCGTGCATCTGCTGTGTGCTGAGCTCGAACCCCGGCCCCAGCCTCCTCCCTTCCATTTCGGGATCACATCACATCGGCCAAACGCCACTTCATCTCAACACCCCATCGCTTCACCATGCCACGCCCACGGCGCGTCGTGCAACAGATCCACGTCAACCTCTAGCTCTTGGCCGGCATCGAAACTTCCTTTAACCACCGTGTATACTGCCCGGCGATCTCGACCAGCAAACCAACGGGCGCGCGAGTCTCGGCCTCAGCTGACCCAAAGACGAAGCCCAGATGAGTTCCTGGCTTCATCGCCTTCGTGGAGAGAGCACCGCGCCACATGCCGATGCAGCTCAAAGCCGGGAGGTGGCTTCTGCAGACCCCAAGCGCTCTTCAGCACCGCCTAAGAAGCGGTTCACGGAGAAACCGGAGCCTCGGGATCCAAACGCGCCGCAGAAACGACTTCAACTCCATCAGAAATCACTCTATGAGCGAGAGCTTCCCGGAAAAGCCTTCATCTCTGCTCATGTAAATCGACTCCAGCATGGCTACTACCAAAGCACGGCCCTGCATGAGCCCGCCATGGAGAATGTCTACTTCGTCTCGGTCCACTTCGTCTTCCATCCCCATGATCCCCGGTCCCATCGCTTCAAATCTGCAGTCATCAAGGTTTCGGTTCACGGAGACTTCAACCCCTCGGTAGACTCTGAGGAAGAATGGTACAAACCGAGGCAGTCCAGTCCGCGCATATTGAAGCATGCTCCTGAGCTCATCTACGGCGCAGTGAGCCCGGAGAACCTGCAATGGAATTTCAGTCTGTCCAGCTCGCTCGGAGTCTCACAAGCACCAGTGTCAGCAACCCTCAATCCGCAGGGTGGCGTCAGGACATCATACAAGATCTACGACATGATGAGCATCCAAGGCTCCTTGCGCTCGTTGAAAAGCCCACTTGGCTCCAAATTCGATGTTGACGATGCCATGGCTGTGTGGACGCTGGAAGAGAACCTGCTCCAGCGCAGTGGACTGCCGAGGGAGTTTGACTTTGTGTTGCTCGTCCACAAACCAGAGGACGTTCGGAACGTGTATCTGAGCGTCGACGTCGACGCCGTCGTGGAAGCTTGGTTTGGCGAATATCCCCAGTGGTATACCAATCTCTCGAGGTACCTGCCTAGTCAAGACCTTACATTGGACTTCAACACCGACATCGGACAACGATTCTTGCCTTCGCAGCCAGGAAGGGGCTTCAACTTCGCCACCCTTCCCCAGCCATTGGAGAAGTACGTCGCAATGCCCGGTACGGTGTACCCAACCAGCGACACGACGTCCGAAGGCCAGGGCTCACGGCAACGAAGCGGGAGGACCTTCGATCACTATGAAGATCAAAATCAAAACCGTACCTTCTCCCGACCAGAGCCGATCACGGATGGCAAGACCATTGAAGCCTCGCCCCCGTCATTGGATCAGCCCTTCACTCCTGTTCGACGCTCGACCCTGCCAACACAGCAGCCTGCCCCCAATCGCTCGAGCTGGGCAGGACCCGAGACCCTCAACGTGCGCGTTATGTTGGAACACAGCGGACCGTACTCACCCAACGCACGCCGATACTCTCTGTCTCCCGGTGCGGTAGGCCGCCAAGATCCGAACCGCACACATTCTATCCGAAGAAGACGATCAAGGACGGGACTGAAAGAGTACAGCGCTCAGCAGGCTCTACATGAGATTGCGCGGGAAACTCTCCAGGAGGACAGGAACGCTCGTCGAGCAAGTCACGGGAATGCACGGTCATCGCCCCAGGAGAACGGCAATGCGAATGGTCGAACGAGCTACGGAAGCGCCCGAGAAGCGGTCCAGGAAAATGGGAACGTGAACGGTAGAGTCAGCTATGGGAATGGGGATCCGAAGGGAAAGAACTACGAGACAGAGATGAATGGGTATACTTGATGACGAGGGTGCCGTGTATGAACTCGCCACACAGCAGCAGCTCTTCCCTCGACCAATATGGAGCCATCTGGCGCTTCTGCGACTGTCTTAACATACAGTTACAACCGGTTTATGGTGCGTCTTCTCCTGTCGAACTCCCATGCCCAGTGCTGATGGTAGTTCCGAAGCATCTACAGTCGACGACAGGATATCGCGACGCGACGCGAAGAAGTATGAGGTTGTACGAGGAAGATAGCTTGGCAATGTACGGTAGCTAGAGGATCGATAGTCAATACGGGTTATCTAGGGGCGCTTGTGCCAGGAACTATATATCATAGAAGGCAGCTGGAATCAATTAGCACGTCGTTCACAGGAACGGCCAAGTACGGCCAGGCATTCTTCGCCTAGCGACACAAACTCGCTCCTTTCCACAACATGCCCTACACGGCCAAACCTCCGGCAGAGCCGCAGCCTAGCCATCGTGACCCGAGATTGCTCCCACGAGCTGAACTAAGACCTCACGCTATCGAGCTCTCGAGGTTGACCGGCGAGTGGGCACCGTCGGCGGCAAGGCTGCGGGAGTGGCGGATTGGTCGGACGCGTTCGCAGCACTTGCAAGGTCCCCGCCCACGCAAACGAAATGACGGGCATGCGGACGCGGCATGTACGGCAGATCAGTGGTCTCTCGGCGTAGCTCGCCATCAGCCCTCCGGTTTGCTGGTTGCCTCTGGCGTGGTGTTTCGTGCTGGGCCGCGGTTTGGAGATGTGATTGGCCGCCCGTCATTTCGAAACTAAAGAAGCGACAGGGGCCTTCTTTGAACGTCAACCACACACTGCTCCGCGTCGCTCTTTCCTCTCACAACGGCCACAGGAGGGCCCCGGTGTGTGGTGAGAGGGGTGGGTGAGATACCTGGACGGCGTGGCTTTTGTGGATTGTTCAGATGACGGGGCGGTGGGCCCCGGGGGGCGCTGTACACAGCAATGTCTTTCTTTTAGTACTGCTGAGGCCGTCGTCGACTTTTCTTCTGGAAGGTGAGGTCGAGCGTCGCTGCTTCCTTCCGCTGCAGTGCGTTGTACCTGCCCATATCCTTTTCGATCTTCCTCTTACTTCGCCTTCCGAATCGAATGAACTTTCCGTCATTATCGTCTTTAATCGTAATATCTCTCCCCGCTTTCCACTGTTCTTTCCGTACCATCCGTTGCTCGAGGCTCCGAACTCGACACCTCGATTCGAAGTATCTCGACCCCACTACCAGTTCACCCATCGCAACCCGAAGCACACGGACGAGCATCGCCCAGCCGCCATACTCTCCCCGGATACAAGAGGCTTCGATTGTGGATATACGTGGTCGGAGCGCAGGTCCGATTACTGCACAGCTACCATTGAGGTAAGCTAGGGCCGGGATGAAAGAGATATATGGCCAGGCTCATGATCTTCCAGTTCGACCATCTGATGTACGTTCGGCCAGCGACGGAGCCCATGAATTAGTCGACGTCATGCATACATTGAGGAGAGCCCTTGCCGGATCGATCGCAGGGGACACTGCAAGAGTTATCTGGAGGTGACGGCGGGAGTGAGCCTCAAAGCTAGAGTACCGTGAGAGTGAGGAGTGTTTGCTCCGAGCGTCATCGCACGAAGGCGGTGTGTGCAGGCCAGCGCGGCGAGGGCAGTAAACATGGCGCACCTTCCATTGTCGAGTTCACCTGGTGTCCGCCCGCTTGGTCCGGTCACGCCCGTCCACTCCCCACACCACTCCGTCAACAGTTCAACGTCTTCTCGCACTCCCCTCCACTCTCTGACCATCCACGAATATCGCAAGCAACAAAACTCGCCCGCCTCGCAATCGCACTCGGCGACGCCGCCTGGCAGGACTCTACGGAGGAAAGCCGCGGCGCCCGCCTTGAACGAAGTCGAACGCGTCCCCTCTTTGTCGCGCGCGTCACCCTTTGCGTCGCGTTTGCCCCCACGTCCTTTGCATTGGTCCACCTCCGTCGACCGTTTCTCCTACCAACGTCTACCGCCTTCTCCACCACTTCAGCCACAACAGCAGATTACGCCAGTTGATCAGCCCTTCCGATCGCAGTCTGCCGAACCACGGTATACCGCTTTGGGGGGTTCGGCTTCTTTCTCATCTGCAAAGGTACGTGAGTTCAAGCCCATCAAAAGGCTGCCAAAACCGCTCGCTTGCGACGAGCGGATTCCCCTTGCCCCTCTTGCAAACGTGACATCGGCGCATCCGCGTCTCTCTCCCCTCCAAACGACACCCACCTATTCGGCAGAAAATTCGCGTTCCAACGAGTCGCAATCAACGCCATCAACGTTTTCGCTATCTCGATTCCCCGAGCCGCCGTTGCCCGACCCTTCGCTTTCTCCGCCTAGCGACGAAAATGAATCCCCGCGTCTGAATTCCGCCCACTTTGCTACTACGGCGCCTGCGACTCCGCCGGCAACACCGGCTGTTATTCACTTTCGCGGTGTTTCTTTCGACCTCGTCAACCCGCACGACTCGTTGCGGCTTGACAATATCGTAACGCCCTCCAGGGAATTTGAATCTTCTGAGTATCTGCCTTTACAATCGACCGACGCAGACTATCTCCATGAGGTACGTATCTATATATCCTAACCAAGTGTGGACTAATCTTTTAGATGGCGCCAAAGCGAGCTCTCTACGGAGACTTGAACTCCGCCCACGCGTCCATCGCACGCCGCAATGATAGCCCATACCCAATGGACTATCCTCTTCCACCTCTGCCTGTCGCGAGGACCCCAGGCTCGTCGCAGCACACTTCTCCTCTGCATAGTCCGGAGACCGACTTCGCTGTCTCACCGTTGGCGGTCAAGACGCGGTCTGACAGCGATGCGAAATTCTCGCTGAGGCAGCTTACGCGCACCTTGACGAAGAAGCTCAAATCGCCCGACAAAGTTCAGGAAGAAGAATTGAAAGATCTTCCGCCGTCTCAGGTCGGCTTGGGATCCCCTACCTTCGATGGGAGCTTTCCTCGCCCTTTGGAGGAGACTTATCGTCCGGTGTCCAACAAGTCATCCATCTATGCTGCAGAGCCGTTGTCGCCTCTGTCGCCTCTTGATGGTCCCAGCGACTTTTATCATTCCGATACATCTGTTGAACCGAGTCGCTTTTCGGATCACCGCTATTACTCTGCCCCACTCGCTTCTATGGTGCCCGACGAAGACTCCGCTGTCGAAGTAGGTCGGTACGCTGACCCCCGTGCATCCCTGTCCGAGGCAGTCATCCCGTCACGACCTTACTATGATGACGTGGATTCAATCTACCCGAGTTCCTCTATCTATTCCGCCGAACCGCGTTCTAATCATCAGAGCATTGGTACAGTTGGCAGGAGCAATCCGTTGGCTTCTTTTGACGGAACTACCGATGCGCTCGCCAAAGAGTATGATCTGGACAGTCTTTACGGCTTCACGAGTTCTAAGCAGACCAGCCGTCATTCATCCAGGCCTATGACGCAGGATCTACTCCGTCGCTCGCTTCACCATAACAAGGAGAAGACGGATACCATCAGCAGGATCATCGAGCGGTACCACAGCGGCGATGTTGCGAACAGCTCCCGGCCTACTCTCGATAAACGCGATGTGAATGAAGCACGCGAGATTGAGCAGGACACGCATAGTGAACAATATCCAGCTACGAACATCACGTCGACATCCTATCAGTCGCCACCCAAAAATTTGAAATATAGCCATGCTGCGGTGATTGAAACTCTTACACCGTCTGCATTGCAATTCGGACGTGCCAGGAAGCCAACCATTGCCGGTCCACCAACATTCCCTCCACCTGTGGTAGGTGCCTTCCGTCCGGCCTTTGGTGTGGCGAATGATCAAAATGTCACACCCACCGACATGTTGTCCAATGAGTCTTCCTATGGAGATACTCGTCGACTGCTACTACTTTCTCAGCCTATGGCTGCCGAGATTGTGGACAGCGACAAATCTCCACCTCCGACGACAGCGATCCAACCGTCCTCTTCCTATTCACAAGCGGATGGCGACATGACTGTGCAACGGGCGTTTGAGCCGTCCTCTTCCTACTCACAAGCAGCCGAGAGCTTACCCAAAACGCCACAAGAAGCACTCGAGCGAGCGGATGAGATATTAGGTGATACCGCAAATGAGGAGTCGTGTGAGCAGATCCCAGCGATATGGAGCAAGCGCAGTTCAGGCAATCTGCCTCGCATCACACAAACTCTCCACCCCCATGGAAATAGCAAGCGCGCATCCCTTGCTCCAACCCTTGGAGACGATTGGGAGACTGTTGGAGGCGCCAGTGGTGGTCGACCTTCCGTGGAGAACCGATTCTCTGTCGACGACAGCATTGCAGATGTTAGTGACTCGGAGGCCGGTCTCGAAGATGTCTTGTGGCAGGCTCCGCCGTCCCCGGAAGTGTCGTTTCGTTTCCCCAGGAGTCCGCTTAGGCCAGTGGTTCCCCCCTTTGTGTCCTCCCCTCCGCGTCTAGCGACTCGAGCAAGTGTCCAGGCTGCGTTGGATCAAACACCTCCCTTTTCTTCGACGAGCCATGCGGACCGGTGCCACCCGGCTTTCCGTGGCGACTTCGGCCAGATGTCTCGTTCACCTTCCGACCAATATGAATTTGCGCCCTGGGTGAACCCTTACATGTTCAGCAGTGCAACGACTAAGGAGCTTCTTGCTTCCGGTCCGAATGACGAGATTCTGTATGAGGACCAACACCAACATCAGGTGAACGACGAGTACGGAGAAGACCGTGATCCGAACGATGACTCGCCGTATCGGTCTGATCAATTTGCATCTCCGGTGACAGCAAACTCCCTTAGTACAGTAGAGGAACAGCCGGGCATGGAGCGCGAGAACACTTTCGAGAAGCTCACGGTCCTGGGCCCGAAAGGCAACCTTACTGGAACGCCGCAAGGTACTGGCATGCAGGAGGTAGGCAGCAGCGAGGCAGACAACAGCAGTCCGGGAGCGGTCCTTAGCTCCAGCCCTTACGACAGAAGCAAGAGGCAAGGCTACGCTATGCCATCGAGCTCTAGCCCGATCCGAGCCCCAGCCCAGGCTCCCGCCATCTTGCCTAACCGCCGTCACCTTGGGGAGGCAGTTAAGCGAACTAGTGCCTGGCCTATTCCGGAGCCTCCACCAGAGAGCATGAGCTTCTACACAACGCCGCACCGCAAGTCCAGCGTTACCAGGGTTCAGCCCCGTATCATCATCCCGAAGGGCCCCATGGATACCGCGCACGAGAATCCCTCCCAGGTAACTCTCTTCCCGAGGGTTTACTCAGACTCGCCCGCTAGCAGTCGCAATGGTAGTCGCGTATCTCTGGTAACACCTCGCTCCGATCGGCCTCGTCGCCAGAACAGCCGCGCTGCTGTACCAGGACAGACCAAGCTGCGACAGATGGTTCTTGCGCCGGATGCTCAGACCCTCGCATCTGAGACCAGCGCCATATCTCGCATTATTCGCACGGCAGACAGCGAACGCCCAACCACGAGCAGCACGACAACCCCGCTCCGATCCGGTACGTTCATTGAGGCCTCCTTCCTCACGGAGTCGAGCATCAGGACCAATCTCGCAAACGAGCACTCACCGCACCTGCTCTGTCCCGAGCGCTCTCTCGACTTGGAAGAAGAGGCACGTCGCCGCAAGCTCTCGTGGATCATATTCGCTGGCTGCTGCATTTTCCCCCCGCTACTCCTCATCTTTCGCTTCAAGGCGGACTCTATTGTCGCGATGAGCTCGAAGGGCCGTCTGATGCACGCTACCGAGAAGTCCAAGGCAATGGCGTTGTATGTCGGTATTGTGGCCAATGTTGGCATTAGCACTGCCTTACTGATCCCGCTTCTCCTGGCTATGGCTAAGTAGTGGGAACAAACACTCTACTATGGTACGCACGAGGAGCCTTCGCCCTTTTGAGAGACCCTGCTGACCTTTTACAAGCTAATTGTCAAAAGTTGAAAAGCTCTCGGTCTCGACCTCTGCTTATGTTCGAAACAAAAAAATCCGACCACTGTTGAGCACATACGACATCCTGATGTCGTTGCAAAGCTTGATTTTATTTCCTTCTCCATCAGTAGCAGCGCGGCTCGTTTCCTCGGAACGCCTTCCTACCTGATGTCTGTCGAGCCGCCCTCCGGCATTTTCACTCCTTTCCTATGTCTGTTTGCATGTTGCCGGCGTTTGCACTATGATTTTCCAATTAGTCGACGGAAAGCATACCATGTGGTGCTTCTCTGTTGGGGCCTTGATCCACGGTTTGCATAATCGGGCTGGGCTGCATGGTTGCCAGGTGTCTACCTTGATCTGAGAGGGGATTTCCTATCGATGGAAGCCTCGCTGGCCTGATATTTCTTTGCTTCTTTTCTGGGAGATTTCGGGCATAATAGCGTGGACATTGGTGGAGCAAATGGATGGCTGATGGATCAATGGGGCATATTTTGTGGATATGGCTTTCAAGATCGGTAGCTACTTTGCGAAGGAAACGTGGAAATGGGTTGAGCAAAAACAATGGAAAAGTGGTAATTGTAATGTGTCATCCCGTTGCATGTGATCCACTGCGGCAGCTGAATTACTAACATAGGTTTTTTTCCGCATTTATAAATTAGTAGTGTCTGTTCGGGAAAAGCCTCATGATTAGGAGAGGGAATATGTGCGGTAGAGATATCGATCATTATCTCTATTCAGTACAAAAGAATTGATGCTGAACTACGTAGCACGGTTTGATTGGACTTGTGTTAGGAAATTACTATGAGCTTCTCAATTTCGAAATGCAAAACCTAATATACCAAAAGTCAAAACGCCATACCACATAAAAAACCCTCATCCATCCCTCTACGGCCCACGGTCCACCCTTTCGCAAGTCGTATCGATGTAATCATACTCCTTACAAGTATTGGTGCAATACCTTGGGGGCTTACAATTCTTCGGCTTTGGGCACTTATGCCTCTTCTTAACATTATGACACTTCTCCCACTTCAAATCGGCGACATACCACCACGTCTGAAAACACCCGGTCCAACTAGGCAGCTGATCCAAATCCAGCATAGTGTCGTCGCCGTGATCGCAAACGTGGATCACCGACGGCATCGCGAATTGCTCCGTCTCGCGGATGAACCAGTCTTTCCCGCCGATCCTTGGGTCATCCCCATTGAGATCTTGGACGGTAACGCGACCATTGGCCCGCGAATCCCGATACACCGCGGTCTCCATGACGCCCCAGAACCAGGCAGCGGCGACGGAATCGCCGCGCTTGAGCCGCGTGGCAAGATCTGCTTCGAAGCCCGTCGACTCGATGAGCCCTTCGGTGCGGTACCCCATAACCGCGTGCAGCCCGCGGAACGTGTCCCACCACGGGTCGTAGGCGTGTTTGCGCTCGCTGAAGAAGTACCAGTCGTCTTCGGCCGGCACGACGATGCACGAGTCGATGAACCAGTAGCGCAGCTTGTTCAACCCGTAACCCCCCGCGGCCGCGATGTCGCCGATCGTGATGTAGTCATCGACTTTGTTATTTTCTTCGGCGTCAATGAAGCCCAATTTCCATCGATTCCCGTGCGTGAGCGTGTAGGCGAAATCCACGGCGTCGATGTACTGGCTTTTCGCGCCGAGATAGACGGGCTTCGACTCGAGATAGAACTGCGCGTCCACGGTCTGGAAGGTGCATGCGCCGAACAGCCACGACAACAACCCTGTGAAGCAGTTCTGCAGCGCAACCCGGAGATTCGTCGCATCGACTGCGAAGTACTGCTCGTCCGAGCCGCGCCATATGTAGCGGCCCATGTTGAGGCTGCGCGTCTGCCGCTTGTTGATTGTGACGTCGGTGGGCGGCGTTTGCTGCTGGCCGCATGGACGGTCGGAACACGTGTCGGAGGTGATTCCGTCGGGAACTGGCTCTGGTAAACCGTCGGCCGCCGGGACGTATCCGACGCGGAAGCCATCGGTGGAGTTTCCAGGGTGTGGCGTCCGCACGAAAAACATGTAGACCGGTTGAAGGAAGCCCTTGTCGTTGTCGTGATAGCATAGCTGGATATTCTCAATGGTGCCGTTCGTAACATTCGCTTTGGTCAACACGTTGGCAATGGTGGCATTCACTTGAGTTTGATTGAGGAGTTTGACGGTTGGCTGGGTCCCTGGAGAAACGGGCTGGACGGCTCGCCATTTGTGCGTGAAGGAGTGGACCTTGGCGTCAGGTCCGAGTCTGAAAATCACTTTGGAGCCAGGCCCACAGACAGGTATCTCTTGATTTCCGACTTCGATGAGTCGTTGGACGTTGACGTCTTGTAGATAACCTGTCGCATTCTTGGATGTGAAATTCCTGTTCTTTTCGCTGCCCATGAGCAGCGGGCCGAAACTGGCGGAGAAAGTGCTTTGATCGTTTGGAAACGCCCTTGTGTCGTTCAGGATTGAAACCACATGGTCCATGTTGAGATCGTCGACAATGGGATGGAGCCTCGAGAACTTTGGAAAGAATGACGTCTCGCCGGTCTTGTAGTCCACGAAACCGACCACCGGCTTGCCATCGTGGAAAATGCAGCCGTTTTCGTTGCAAGTCTTTTGGATATCATAGCAGCCCTGCTTCTTTTCATTGTCTATGATTTCGTTGAGTCGATCTTGCGGGAATTGAGCGGGAGATCCGAGAGAGAAGATGGGGAGATGGACTCCCGGTTCGCATGCAGGCTGCTTCGGAAAGTTATCCTGATTGCCAATAGGTGGTTGACTGCAGGTGCGGATTGACTGTGGAGGAACATCCGAATGAGGAATACTAATTGGAGGGTGGGGGAGAGGAGTAATAGAATTAGGGCAAGGAGTTGAAGTCCCCGGGGGGACAGAATTTGGGCACGGAGTTGAGGTAACCGGAGTGATAGGGGTCGAGCAACCAGTCTCCGTGACATAGACTACGGTCGTCAAGTCCCTCGGAGGGTTTGGGCCGCCATGACTAGACAGAATGCTGGGAAATGGGATGGTGTCCGGAGGCCAGGCGAGGACGTAGGGGATGAGTAGAGCGTGAATAGTGATTAGGATAAATATGAGAATGCCCATCGTTAATACGTTGGTAAGTTGTCAGGAATGGAATTGAAGAGATGTTTGGGACTTTCCCTGGACGTCATGGCTTCTTGGTCTGGTATTTATCTCTTCCGTTGAGATTCAGCCCCTCGGCGAAGCAGTGGTGGTTGCCACTACAGAAAAACATTAGCTGATTAATGAAGCAGATTTGAAGACCAGTTAAGCTGTTTTCAACCAACGAGACGCGTGGAGAGCTACCTGAGAAAGTCGGCCGCCAGCCGTCGCGAGATGTCTCAGGACTGCAACTCCTTGGTATATAGGGGTAAGTTTTCAGAGTAGGACCCGTGGAGTGACTGTAGCTAAGCTGAAATTTAGCGTATTTCAAGGGTATCTGGCCAACGAGATGCTCTAAATGTTGCGTGACTAAGTCATCTGCTTGGTATCGTGAGAAGACCCATGATGAAAACTTACCCCTATATACCAAGTACAAGTACCACAGTACCCGCGACTCCCTTCAACACCCACATCTGCCTTGAGCCGCTCATGTAAAGTACATTTCCCGCACTCTGCCCGGTGACCTATTCTAAGAACAAAAAGTCAGCTGAGCCTACATCCTATTCCATAAACTCACTTAACCACTATTAAAGGACATGGCTGAGCCGTTAGCTTTCGTAATCCTGTGTTAGTGCTGTGTGCATCTCCAGCCGCGTTCAAAAAAACGAGATGCGCTGTGCGCTGCGCGAGCGAGTCATCAGCCAGCCGTCATGAGATAGCTCCGCATCGCAATTTAAGCTTTTGCCCCCTGGTGCTTAATATACAGTTGTAAGAAAGCCACATGCATCTCCAAATGAACGGAATGGATATAAAGTACTCTCGACAGATGTGGCTGAAGAACTAGCCAACTAGGCGCGAATAATGTCGCGTGATGGAAATTATGCAACATGTCTCTCCAGGTCTCCTGTTCCACCATACAGTACCAAGACGTCAGCCGCGACCGCAGTGCTGTTAAAGTTTCAAGAGCAACAAAATAAGAATACGCGAACGAGGCAGTCGATCTCGGGTGATATCCGGTTTCACAGTGGCCCCATCGCCCCAATCTGGACCCAGAGTCGCGGGACTGGAGATGCTGGAGCTGGGTTTGTGGGGATTTGTTGGAGCTTGTGGACCGACCAATCATCCGCAATGGGGGCGCAGCTGTTGTGGCGCAAAGCCACAGCACTGTTGACACTATCTTCCTACGTTTAAACATACTTAATTGTAATACGAACACTTATTATAGCTAGCTAGCTAGTAATAGAGGGCTATTTTCTAGGAAAATAACCTAGGGATTCAGGGATAAGCCCGATACCAAATAAGAGATACACATGCAAGTATAATATAAAGTCCAAAGAGCGTCGCGACTCCATAAATATACGGTATAGCCCGGAATAGACAAGCCACTATAAAGTAAAAGAGTACAGATGACCACCAGATTATAACTCTTGGCCAGAAGTAGAGCCAACCCAGGTCCTCCAGAAGAAGGGAAAACATGACTTGGTTTATCAGCCCAAGTAGCGTCGCGAATGGAAACCAGTATATTATATATTTCGATGGTTGAAGCCAGAGAAGCTGCTGGCCTCTGGAAAAGTGTTCACTAGTGGAGGATTCGAAGGAGATGAAGAATACAAATATGGTGATAATTATAATACCGAACAGAAGGAGGCTTAACAGTGATGGAAACCAAGATGACTGGTAGAAGTAATAGTCTGGGTGATCGTGAGGTATTGGTATATCGGGTTGACGTTCGATGACCTCGATATTGGAATTGGTTTCCGTGGCGTCAGGATGTGCGTTTGGTCCTATAGGTTCGCTACCCGCTACGTCGACACGATCAATTTGTTTAGGTGGTCGCCCTTCAAACACATTTTAGCTTTATCTCTAGCGAAGGTATGTATTATTACCGAAAATGAACTCTGTGAGACTCAACAGAGGCACGCTAAGCAGGATCAACGGGGCCACTTGACCAAAAGTCCACTCATTGCCAGTAGACGCTTCTGGGGTGTAGCTGTTCAGGCTCACTATAAGATTCGCCAGGCCCCAGCCAAATCCAGTGAGCAGCCATATTATCTGCGACAAGTCAACTTGCTTGTCCTGAACAACATGTCACTTAGCTCACCTCGAGTGCTAAAGATGACCAAACGTCCAGCGCAGCTCGCATAGCCAGAAAGACTGCTAAAGCCGGGCGATAATAAAACAGACGAAAGAGCAACCTGACTCTTGATTTGTTTTTTTTATGTGTTCGATCACCCATTTTTTCGCAATGCGTATACATTACACGCAACTGCTTCCTCGCTCGTCTGCTAAGATATCTTCTGCATGTACTGAACAACGTGACAGACAAGACTTTATGCAACCTCACGATCCGCGACATGAAGCTCATGCCGAGCAATAGGATCGAAAGAACCATGGAAGCATAGTTGAGTCTGACATCAGTCGTTTCAGTAGCGTTGCGCTGTATTGGGCGCAAATGCTTAAACGAGCAAATTGCATAATCAGCGGCACCCATACCAGTTCCATAGTTCCCAGTTGGAAGGAGTGCAATAATGAGAAGGACCAAGAGAAGGACCATCCCAGCGAGTCTCCACACGCGCTCTCCTGGGTGATTATACAAATAGTTGCGTAGAAACGTGAGACAAGAGAGGTGCGTCAGGCTGCAGAACCACGTAAGGTAGACGATAAGCTGCCAGTGATAGACTGATAGACCGCAGCGTAGCTGAGAGAAGCCGCTGATTATGATGGAGAGGCCGGTGAGGGTCTGCAAGTCGCTCATTGCGAGCATGCACTGTGTGATTCAGCAAGTCGCACGTAATGGGTGTAACGGAAGTTACCTTTGTCAAAGCGTGCTCGAGCTGGAGGGCTCTGCATCTTAATTGTTCGCTCATTTCACCCGGAGTCTTTTTCCTGAATTTCTTCTCAAGGCCTCGTAGATAGCGTAGTACCATAGTATCGACCGGATGCTGTATTCTTGTACAGGTCGAGCGACTCGGTGCATCGTCCTGAATTTCCCGGAAGGGGTCTAAGTCTGCTTCATGGGCTACGAAATAGTAGCCAATTATGATAAGCACAGCTAATCCGGCGGTTGCTGTATATCCAACAACAACCTTGCAAAGTCAGCAGTCTAGGCTTTCCAGGCTCCGGTGGGCGCACTCACGCCAATCCCAGAAATATCAGCGTACTCCGGAATCGCCGCCCCACTTCGGTTTTCGCTGCAGTCATAACCGCAAGGCATATGGAAGGTAGGTGCCCGATGGTAAGGCTATGGGAAGTCGATATCAGAGGCGTCTCAGGTGGTATTTGTATGAGTGTGCAGGCGCGGATGTGAGGCTGAAGCCACGTTCAAGCCATCTTGAAGCCACTCGCGCACTCACCAATAATCGATCACATACTTATCTTCGATATATAGCCTTCGTATCACTGCGCCGCCGGACTGAGGATACGACGCTCTGTATCGCAGGCTAGGGTATTATCTCTATAAGTCTAGGGAAGAAACTATATTAGTAATATTACTATAAAATTAAGATGCGCACTTGCTTGTGGCTCAACACATTGTAATTCAGCTGTAGCCCAGATGTGCACGGTTCTCGTGGCTGACCGACAGTTCACGCATCGGGCATCCCTCTCTCTCCCGTATACCACATACCCTGACCCTGCGATCCGCTCCGTCTCCCAGAAGCACAGCGAAAGCAACTCTCTCCACCTGCCGCCTACCAGCTATATATCGTAGCTGGTAGTCTAGAGCGCTGTCTGCCCTAATTCGCTATGGCGTTCTCTGAGATGCGGCAGAGTGATGATTTTCCGTCGGTGCACCCGGCGCCACTCCTGCCCGCACTCTGCGACCGCCAGACGGCTGCTTGGCACTGTTGCGACAAACATTTGGTGTTGAGGTGAGTGTTGATCCCACCAAAGGGAGAGGTGCGACTGCCACCCGGTTCCTCGGTGAGCGGCAGTGGCAGATCACCAACGCGCCTCTAATGCAGCTTCAGATGCACAGCATGTCCTGGTTGTTCGCGCATGCCTAAGCTCGGATTTCATCACTATAATCAGACGCCCCCACGTGCCCCGAGACACAGGCCCTGCGCGAAGTCTCGTGAGGTTATCGTAGCCGTGACTTTCCCGCGGACAAAAAACCCTCCGGAAGATCAGACGAGAGCTGGCATGATAGTACTGACAAAAAAACCCGCAGCTGCCACTTCCAAAGGCCCACCGAGGCCGCTGAAAGTTATGATTCCGAATCGAACACTTTCACTGATCACACCGACGGTGAGAATATTAAACGGGCTTAGGCATAGTCGACGTTCTGGGGGCGTGGCTGGATTCAATGGGTATTGGAAGACAGGCTTTGGAGATATCTTCAATCGACTGCCTGGTTTTTTGTGAGCATAAGGTGCAATAGTTTCAAAGAGTCTAGGGATTTAGCGTGAAAATACTTTGGGCTCTCGCATTAAGATAGAGGCTTCAAGCGAAAGAACCTGCACGACGGGTCAAATACAGTCACGATGCCGGATCCAACGCCTCCTATGACGACAATGACGATGACGGGCGCTGGTACTAGGAAGACCCGATCACACTCGACGATATACTCGATGAGCCCACCGTGAACTCCAAAGAGCCCTGAGAGCTATTGGTTGCCGTCGTCAAGGGGGAAGAAGAGGAGGATGCATACGGGACCGTCGAGCCACCTACGGCAATCCTCACCCCCGACAGGCGGCCTCTACTACCTCTGTCGAGTTGCCTTCCAAGGCAGCATTCTCCTCCATATAGCCCTCGTCCGACGAAGGCGTCCTCTTCCCTGCGCCGAGATTCCCTAATCTGGGGCAATGGTTCCGTGTGCGCAGGCCGGAGCGACCGACATCGCTTGGGTTGTAGTAGCCGTGTGAGTCGGCTGCGAGGGCGTTTTCGGAACGGGGTGGGCAAGGCGAGGCTCACTGGTTGCCAAGCTGTCGCAGAGGACGACGGAGTTGAACGTCAGGGGAGAGGTGCGTGGGTATCAGATGCTGCTAGAGCCTCAGCTAGGCGTTGTGCTAGGAGGGAATAAGCTATTTCGTTGGCGTGTACAGATTAGTGCTGGCCCGCAGTATATCCGCCACGGCGATTGTGCGCAAGAAATGGTGACCGTAGAATAAGCAGCAATAATCTATGATGACCAATTATCACTGGGTTTAGAAAATATCGGAAAGTAGAGTGGGGAGGCCTTGAGGACAAGGAGTAAGTGGAGGAAGATTTCATCTCAGTGCCAGTGCCAAGATTAGGACCTCAGCATGGCCCGATTGCTGAGTGAAGAGGAGATACATTACTTCTTGAGGCAAAATGTACAGTCGTAAGTAGAAGCTAGACCACAAGTAGGGGCCAGGGGACAGCTGGCTACACTTTTGGTGTAGTGAAGCGGGGCCTACTGATTCGTTCGGCAAAGAGTCTGCTGTTCGCCAAACCTCTGTATCCAGGCATAGCTGCAAAATTGCGGTTGAAACCGAGTAGGAATCAATTAATTAATTAATCAACCGGAAACTATCCATTACACTTGACAATCTCTCCATGGAACTGTAACAGGTTCGAGAAGCTAAACCCTGTGGTATATCCTTCTCAACTTTCAGAGCACGGCAATCGCTACAAGACCTGAAGCATATCCGGCTTGCCTCATACGTTCTTTGCAATGCTAGACTTCAATGAAGAACGTTTCTCCACGGCTTTGCCTCGAGAGGCACCGCTGCTCATTGACATGGCACGACCGGATTTGCGGCGGTGGCGACCAGAAGCTGGCTCCTCGAAAGGGGCCGGGGACTGTGCCTGTCGGGCTTCCTGTGCCGCAGCGTGAAGCTGGCTTTTCCGAGCAACAGTACCAGTCGTGATTGGTGTCGGTGTGGTGGTCTCCATAAGGAAAACTCTTGGAAAGATGACGAAAACCTCATCGTCTTCGTCCTCAATGGTGGTAGGCGAAATCGGTTGGTCTCCATCCCTTCTGTCGGCGACATCCAACTTGAACTCCCCCCATTTGACTTGTGCATCATGATGGTAGTTGAAACTAGGCTCAAGCCTCTGCTGGCCGCATTGGACGGTGTGCCAACATGTCTTAACCTTGATCAGGAATTCATCTAAGGCTTCCAGAAAGGTTTCTGTAGTCTCGGGAGGTAGCAAGGCACCTATCCCGCTATCCTTGAGTACGTAGTCTATTATCCAGTCAATCCTGTCCGCACAGTTGTCCTCTTGTTCCTCCGGGAACATGGAGAGAATGATCCCGCGAGCAAATCTCTCTTTCCTGTGATCTGAAGTTGCTTGATGCCGTAGATACTCGCGAAATTGGCTATCCTGGTGCAGCAGCCACGTTGGCTGAAGGAGGCATTTATCGATTGATCTCGCCAAGATTCCAAGAACGGCCACAATGCGCATGTCCTTGGCCGCTTCTGAATTTGATTGAGGAAGCCGTAGTCCGAAAGTTGAGAGGTTGGGATTCTGGCGCAATGTGCTCCAATCATTCTACAAATCGCAGCGATAAGATGAACCGTTCATCGAATGAGGACCGGAAATACATACTTGAAGCACCATATCTGGCAAGTTTTGTTTGAATAAGTCCCGCACCAATGCAGTCGCATCCTGCCACAGGCTTTCGATCTCGTTTGCCCTAAGATTGGGTTAATGATGGGAACGACCTATGAGTCAATCCACTCACGTTTTGTCGATGTCAAGTGCTTTCATTGGCGCAGAAAACTTTAGCATCTGGTTGAGTCGATCTTTCGTCTTGGTGGCTTCTTCCTTGAGCTTGCCCAAGTCGCTTGTCTTCTCTTTCAATGAGTTTTGTAACGAAGTTACCTGGCTCTGCGATTTTTTGAGAGTTTCTGAATGGCTTGTGATGTCTGCACGAGCATTTCGTAGTTCACCTGTCAAGCTTCTGATCTCTTCTTCTCTCTGTTTCAACTCCTTAGTGGTCACACCAAGGTCCTTCGCAAGGTCATTACATCTCGTCTTGACATCTCCCGATTGCGCCGTGAGCGTTTCGAGGGCTGCTTCCTTTGTTTGAATGGTCGTCTCCAACTCCTGTATCTTCTTGTTCAAGGCGAAGTTTTCGTCTTTCCAGGCCTCGTACGCATTCGTGTAGGTCTTCAATTGTTTCTGATCATCGGCAACGTGGCTCCTCCTTTCATTTTCCAGCTGTGCAAGGAGCTTCTCGATTCTGTTATCCCTCTCCTGGATGTTTTTCTTCAGCTCTGGGATTTGATTGGTCAAGTGGGAAAGAAATCGGAATCCTTCATTGGACGCAAAGGACTGGATGGCTTCCCGTAGAATTCTGGCCTGTTCGAAAGTATCGTTCATCGTAGTGGATCCATTTGTGACAGGGCTGGCCACAGTAGGCCCTGGTTTTTGGTTCGTACTCATGGCTCCTTCTCCCTGGCAACACACCACCATGGAAGCTAGCAATGATATAAGAGTCACAACAGTCCTGCGGCTCTGCAAAGGCTATTTCATAGGGTGAGAAAAAGATGATCTCTTCATGGTGGGTCGTTTCCTGCGCTCGTTGGCCCTTGGCATTCCCTTCAGTGGGCCATTCGGCTTGGAATTCCGGTGACTATTTGGCATGGATAGGTGCGTCACGCTTGTCAGAGATTGGTGTACGTGGAGACAAAGTGAGGGGTATGCAGGAGAGGACCGGCTGCAGGCGGGGAACCACAGTTGCAACTACTCATCTCACACCATGACTGATTTGCACGAGATTCTAGGCTAGATCATGTGCCAACGTGGTTATGAGTGACTGGGCTAAAATTCGCGCGCGCCTGTGCCGCACTCTGTGCATGCCTTATCTGGGGCTAACGTATCATTGGCCGGGGAGAGGCGGAAGGCGGCATTGAAACTGCAAGTGCTTGCATATGCAGGATAACGCGCTCTAGGCCCAGTTAGGTTTCGCCACGAAACACAAAATCCCAGGCGGACGATGGTTCCTTCGTAGAAAAGTCAACCATAACGAGTGTCATCGTTAGTGGGGACAGGCAAGACCCAAATCGCGGTTGAGTTTGCGTGGGGAAATTTGCGTGGGGAAACCAGCATAGATCCAGCAAGGATATTTTTGCTGGACAAATTGTCATAGGTTAGTCTTGGGGCTATCATTTGTGGGCATCGTACAAAGACAGCTGCAGAATCGAGACCGACAGCCGCCTACGGCTCCTTGAGCGAAGAGCGACCGAGCTTCGATATCGACGAAAACAGCGCACAACGGAGCAACTTCTTAACCAGGGGATAGCCAACTATGACCGAGTATATCATGACTGCTGACGGTATGTGGGGTAGCGGCATCAGCAGAGACCACATGCTACAGAAGATTAGCTTACTCGCTATGCTTGGCAGGGGGCGGGAAGGCCTTCGAGCGCATACTTTAGCCACACCTTTGGTCACGGAGCGTATCTTGACCATCGAACAGGAAGCAGAAATCGTCAGTAACCTAGCCTTCCTGTGCCGTCGTCGACACGATCCGAAAAGCGTGGCCACAGTAAGCATTGAGGAAGACGGAAACGGCCAGGGCATGGTCGTGCGCTTGTGTGTCAACGGTGACACACTTTCTAGTGTTGAGGAGGGACTAAATGAGATATGTCGGTCGTTGCAGGAAATTTCTCAACGTCGTATGTTTTCCTGATGGAGATATTATGACTAGTACTCATATTCACAGAGAACTCAAAAGATGAAGACGTCGATCGACTGCTCGAGAATGTCATCAAACTGGATTTTTCTCGCATATCAGCTAGGCTGAAGTTAGCCCGGAAGTATGACTTAGCATCGTCTAACATCATAAAACTTCACCAGGCTTTTCGAGGAACGATCACGACTCACGCTGGATTTGAGGCAAGAGGGAAAATCGAAGCCCTAGTAAATCTCTATCGCGATGTAAAAGAAAACCAAGCTCATTATACTCGGCCCAAATTGCATGAGATGATGAAAGGGATCGTCACGATGGCCTACGACTTGACACAGTCGACTGAATTCAACAATGCCATGGATTGCCTTCGGGCCACCGGTGTGGAAACTCCTGCGCTGACTGATACTATACTCAAACTTGGCCAATATTACCGGGCAACCAACCAGCTGGTTCTAGCAGCGAGGCGGAGAAAATCCCAAATCTTCCAAAAGATCAGGGTCCAGGCTTTTCAGATCGAGGTGCCTCATGACATCAGGGTCCACACGAAGCCAGGATCATCTATTCCTCTCATCAGGAACCTGTCAGGCCGCTCAGAGATGACCAGGCTAATTCAGCGATTTCAGGGCTCCGAGTCCCGAGCCGATGACGCTCTCAATCACAGAGTCAACGATAGAAGGTGCGGCATCAAGGTCCACGCAGAGATCAAGCTCTTATTCTTCTATGAGCTGCATCCAGAAATAACCAGACCACGAGTCATCTCCGCAAACAAGAGTTCGTGCTACCTCTGTGACTTGTTCTTCAAACTTCATGGCGTCTTCCAACTTCCGAGTACGTTTGGCATGTTGAATGAGAGGTGGATCTTGCCAGACTGGTGTGTAATTGCGCCAAACCGCTTAGAGCATCTACGGGGCACGTTGATCCGATTCGATCAAGTTTTGGATTCGCAAATAGCATCGGTTTTAAAACGCCGTCAACGACAGCCAGATCCCATGCAGAGTTTGATCGCACTCTCGGCCACATGGTCAGACTCTCAGGACACGGTAACTCCGGGGCCCGTGGCCCCGAAACGTCCGCCTTCTGTCCAGTCATATACATCAAGCATTTTACCGTCAACAACGGACAAAAAATTGACAGTGGGCAAGCATATATGGGAGCCATTACGAGGACAAGAATTATCTCTCACAGTCCATTTATACGAGTCCTACGTCATTCTCTCTGAGAAGGAAAGTATTGAAGAATCCGACAATATCATATCTTGGATGAGAGCATCTTTGATATCGGTGCGAGGCCCTCCAGAGCTCAAAAAGGAGCTAAATAATACGGTTAGATTGAAAGACATCGAAGGAGCCGAGAGAAGACTGGAAGCAAGATCCAGACGACCCGAAACTTGGTTTCACATCACCTGGAACGGCTTGGCTTTATCCATATTGATTAGCGCGACTCGATCGAGGCGAAAAAGCATCAACGAGTCAACAGTTACTATATAGTTCTAGAGCTTGATTCTCATTACCGTAGTCCGAGAATTTGACAACCGAGAGCTGTTTCCAGGCCTGGCCCACACCAAGCTCCGAGAGGCAGTCAAAAGAGCGGTCTGCAGCCAGGGCCTTATTCTGACACTGCAAACCCTTCACGAAAGACGTGCGCCTCCTATATAGTGTCCACGCGCCACTTGCTGCCTTTGTTGGGAAGATGAAGAGAGGGCTTGGCGATACAGTACGGCGAGAAGTCTAAAGTTTCGTTGAAAGTCAATTCGACGACCTTCTGGACGGCAGCCCAGGGCCACATTAGAGGTTACTATTACTAATTTAGTAGAAAAATTATTATGTTAGTAGACTCAGAGACCGCAGCGTCGTCGTATCCAGCCCTGTGAGGGCGGTGATTGCAGGCAAGTCTAACCGAGGCTAGGATGCCGTCATCGGCATCCCCACATCGTGAACTTCATCATCCCGCGACGACGCGACCATCGCGCTCCAATCCGCCCTGAACCCACTCGCACGGCATCCCTCGCCACCTTGCCCATTGCCCAACCCCCACTCGACGAACCAAGCCGACATGGCGAACCTGCTCAAGCAATCCGTAAAACTCGCCCTCGTGCAACTCGCCTGCACCGCCGACAAAGCGCACAACCTCTCGCACGCGCGCCAAAAAGTCCTCGAAGCCACCTCCCAAGGCGCCAAAATCGTCGTCCTCCCCGAGTGCTTCAACTCGCCCTACGGCACGAAATACTTCCCGCAGTACGCCGAAACGCTGCTCCCCTCGCCGCCAACCGAGGCGCAATCGCCCACCTTCCACGCCCTCTCCAAACTCGCAAAGGAAGCCGATGCATACATAGTCGGAGGCAGTATACCCGAGCTCGTCGAAGACGACAGCGGGAAGGGGGATGCAGGTGGAGGAGGAGGAGGAGGAGGGGGGGATAAAGGCGACGGCAAGAAATACTACAACACGAGCATGACGTTCTCGCCCACGGGCGANCTGCTCGCGACGCACCGCAAGATTCACTTGTTCGACATTGATATACCGGGGAAGATTAAGTTCAAGGAGAGCGATGTGCTGAGTCCGGGAAATAAGATCACGCTGGTTGATCTGCCGGAGTATGGCCGCATCGCCATCGCAATTTGCTACGATATTCGCTTCCCGGAGCTCGCTATGATTGCTGCACGAAAGAATGCGTTCCTGCTCTTGTACCCTGGGGCGTTTAACCTGACGACTGGGGCGCTGCATTGGGAGCTTCAGGCGAGGGCGAGGGCGATGGATAATCAGGTGTATGTGGG
>JAFHBV010000444.1:0-29817 GCA_019022785.1 Pseudomonodictys pantanalensis | reverse complement strand
CCCTCGATCCCATAAACATCGCAAACGCATACGTAGAATGTAAATCCCTCCTCCAACTCGCAGACATGTACGATGCGCTCGAAGTCATCGGACCGCGAGTAGACCACCACCTATTGCGCTTCCAAGGTCGGCTGTGGAAACAAATCGCAAAGTATCCGCCTAGCTATCTCAAGCTAGGATACATGGCGCGCAGCAAAGCGATCTTCTCAGAGGCGATGGTACACGTAGTAGGGCAATGGCCACAGGGCGTCAACCAACTACGGGGCCAAGTCGCAGAGTCGGTGCTCGAGCTCATCGAAGACAAGGTCGACGAGTTGGACGAGCTGAAAGCCAAGATCGAAGTCAAATTATTCAGACTGTCACTGACAACCAGCCGTGGGGAGCGCGTCACCCCCTCCAACAATTGGCTAGAATGGATGGCAATATCCCTCTTCCGGCAATGGCTCGCAGAAAACACAACACCACCGCCCACGCCCATCCTCAAATCGCCACGCCATCCCTCATCCTCCCACTCGCACACCAACTCGTCCTCCGCGCACCTTCCTCTCCCTGCGCCCCCGCCGCCGTTCAACACGGGTCGTGTCTTCAGACTACTCGGACAAGCAGGACCCAGCTATCTAGGCCACGACGAGTGCAAGAGGTTCTTGAAACTGAGTCCAGATCATTATAACCGCGAGAATCTGAAGAGGTTCGAGAGGAGGATAGAGGAAATTAAGAATAAGGCCAAGGATGTGGTCAAGCCGTTGATGAGGAATTTTCTGGAGCTGGATTTGAGGGAGGGCGGGTTGCCGTATTTGACCTGTACAAGGGTGGAGGTGAATGATTTTCCCTGGGATGAGTAGTGTGGGAAGAGACAAGGCAAAGGAAGTGGCAGAGAGGCGCAATGTTTTCGGCATGTTGGTGATGTTCGGACTCTGATACCCTGATGGTTTTTGCTTGGGCTTGATTTTTGATCATGTAAGGCTGTGCAACGCTTTTCTTTTTGTGCTTGATGTTTGGGCTATGATATCCATATCATGAAATGCATGAGGGGGTGACGGGTAATGGACACAAAGGGAGCGCGCTGGTCACGTCTTCCTTGTAGCGTATGTAGATGAATAGGATTGATGGAAATTACATTGAAGCTGTCTGTAGCGGGATCTTTTGGATGTGTTTCGAGGGAACAATCTGGCTAATTTGCCCGTCGGAGCCAGAGGAATCGCATACCAGTGTTCGCTCTCTTTTCAGCCAGTGCTCTCATTCAGACCTTGCCGCTGACTTACGATGCAGCTCGCTCCTTCAAGGCACAGGCTGTGCTATGGTGATCTAAGATGTGTTGTTGGCGATCCGCCAGCTCCAAAAGGCCCTTTGACCCTTTGCGATCACAGCCAAAAGATGGGCAAGGAATCAAGCCATCGACCTCAATTTGATGCGCTTTGGAGTGAAATTTACAATGGTGGGGCCTTATATACTCGAAACGCTGAAGGCGGGTATCGCAGCCTGGCATTAGGCACGCTCAACAGCCCCTTCTGTGACCAAGATATTGCTCTATTTCCTCCGCGCGTTTCTTGGGACAATGGTATATCTCTCTCCACATAGGTGCGTGCTTATCTGGCGTGGACTTGTAAGGACGTCGAGAGCCCCCGTATCCACGTTGCACCCATGCGCAGTTTCCTTCGAGACAGCATTGCGCCTTGTAGGTTGGCATATGTCGCTCTGGAAGATCTTTCAATTTCGTCGTGAAGTGGTAGATTGGGCAGGTTTTCCAGAAGTTGCGACTGGACAGCCGCTCGATAGCTGTATGGTCCTTGCAGTCATCCGGATCTCTCGATAAAACGCAGACTTCGACCGCAACTCCTCCATGACTGTGTTTTCTACTGCAACCACCAGGCCTAGCTCTCTGTCATGTTTCCACGGGGCCCATGTAGTCTTGTTCTGCAGTCTTCGTATCTCTATCAGGGCGGCATGTTTGATAAATGGGAGGAGAGGGCGTGTTGAGTTGTGGAGCTCCCAGTACCTTGCCTTGAAATCGCGAGCAGATCAAGGTTGCATGAGCTCGCCGGTTGATGGAGATATGATGAACTTATTCTTGTACCACAAGAAAAAAGGACATCGCTCGCATCTGGGCGCACTTCATGTTGTGCTCTAAAGTTTCAAGACCTTCATGATGGGTGACATCATTTTCTTTGGATATAGGATCGTTCGGGCTCGCGTTCGAGAATATCTTCGAGTAGTAATATTGGACTGCCATGCGGAGGTAGTGGAATTTCAGAGAGCGGTGCGAAACCTTATCATATAAATGGCGGTAACCTGAACTAGCCAGCTGTTCGTCACTCGGGAGGAGGACCATACCCGCAGAGTCAATTTTTAGGTTCGTGACGGTGGAACGGAGAACCGAGACGAGCAATGCGATTTGGCTTAGAGGGACGACTGGCACGTCAGCATGTGGGGAGTTCCAACCATCATCTGCAGACTTGAGTGATAACGTAGTGAGTCTTTCCGTGCTCTCCAGGATCGAGGCAAGGGTGTCGAAGAAATCTGCGGTGATGGGCTCTTGTGTAGTGATGATGCGGCTGTGCATGACGTGGATGGTGAGACATTAACTTCTCAAGGAATATCGGTGACGGTCTGTGCGATGACCAGACGCCAAACACGTCAAATTGAAAACCAGGATCCTTATGCTCCATTCCAGGATAGCGATGAGTGGATTCGATAATGGTGGTCGTGGATCAGTGGAGTGAAGATACCAATGGTAAACCAATGCGACACCACTGTCGGCAAACACTCAAGCAATCCAAAAGTCCTGTGAGGACGACGTTCGCTACACATGTCGGAGTATCGGCTCAATAGCTCTTCGGCCAAGCTATTCATGTCTACCCCGAATTGGTACGTTTGTTAATGTGACACGGCGTTAGGCCACCAGCCTCGCGCTTGCAACTGCAGATTTGAGGCAACAGCAAAGCTAAGGTCAGACCTATAGGACGTTGCGATGCAAGCGCCGCCGATTCTTCTTAGCCGTCGAATGAGCTGGGAGACTGGTACACCCGAAACTACCCTGGAGCAGGCGAGGGCAAGATGTGTGGAGGTACGAAGACAACCTTATGGTCAATCGAGCAAGAGGCACGTGAGGGATTGGCAAAGGGAGAGTGACAAGATGTCACTTTTGGTTAAGCGGAGATCATCGTGCCAAACCAGTCCTGACTAATCCGCTTGTTAATCAGCAGATACTCTCAATCCCTGCAAGTGCATGCCTCTTGAAACCCTTTTGGGCCGTTCATACTCGTTCCGCATCTCGGATATCCCGCACAGGAGAGCCCACTAGGTAGAGTAAAAGTCTGGCCAGGCTTCTGATTACGGTTACACACTTCCGGACGTACCTTGTATGGCTTAAGTTTCACGGCGGTGATGAACGCCTGAATCTCCATTCGTAGGTTGGCCACAACTTGATACGATACTGCGGGACACGCAATGGACCCGCAAACAGCATTCGGCACGAGAGCAATCGAGGACAGGTCTCCTTTGCAGCCGCTGGCACCTGGTGTATGCGTCCTAGTTGCATTTGGCATAGTCCTTATCTTACTCCGCCATCGGGCAGCCAACATGGCAAGTAAACTTAAACGAGGATCCGAGTGACTGTGATAAGGACCTCCCATATACCCCTATGTACTTCTCCGCTCATCCCCTTGCATTCGCAGCTCCCTTCGAACCCACTATCTCCTCTTCTCGAGATACGTTGCGCGAACATAGAATTCGGGCAGAATCGCTTTAAAGACGTAAAGAGGATATGCAACTCGTTTTTCACTATGCAGGCATATGAACATCAAGCCCCTTCGACGAGGTGTCCGAGTCTTTTCCTGGCCACTGCAAAGGAGGTATCGGCAGTCATCCGCCCTGGATTTACAATGCCCACGGATCCAAATGCAGAACTCTCTCGAAAGACGCTCCCCGAAGGTCTCTAACGTTATGGTCTGTCCATCCCCGATGGAGGTTTCCCATTCCACATGTAGTCACCGACAATGACTTCTGCATGTAGTTGCGGAGCGGAAACTCTGTCTTCTGCTACGATCTCACTCCAGGCTTCCGAATTGTGCCGGGTTCCAGCGTAAAACAACTCCACTGTGGGACTGTCATTTCATCCTAACGGAACTCGTTAGGCCCATATTAGAGTCTCTATATCGACCCTTCGAATGTCATAGTCCGGTTCTGAGCTCACCACCTTAACGGAGTCCTTCACTTCGTTTGTGAGGAAGCAGTGACACTGAGAACAGCTTCAGCATGCCGAACATGTCATCTCCGGGCGGCTACACGATGGTGGCTGTTCAGAGAAATGATCATGAAGTATAAAGACGGGGCATACACGCGCCAGTATCTTCTTACTAGCTGCCACTGCCCTCCATTCTTTCTCCTCTCATTCATTCCTTCATTCACTTCAGTTCGCACTCTTTAGCTCTTTTCACATCCTTTATCCCTCTCGGCTACCTCTGAGTCTCCATCATGAGGAGCCAGGTCCTCCGGCTTGTGGCTGGAGCTTTGCTTCTGCACTCGGCCTTCGCGCATCCTGTTGTTAATAACGACGAGATTGTCGCTACCAATGCGGACGTCGATCTCGACTGCCAAAAGTTGGATCTAACTAGTGAGTATAAAACATGCGGACCATACTTCAATTGTCTCAATACTCAAACAGTTTCAGAACGCTTCGCCGACGGCCACCCTTGCAAGCTCCAATCTTCAGGCGACTTCTCATTCGACTACCATGCCCAACTTGACGCACGAGCCCCCGTCTCACCTCCTGTTCACCCGGCCAGCGGCGGAGCGCACCCTGTTGGCGATGCTCCTCCTCCACCGGGTGGTCTTCACCCTGGCGAACCAGTGCCGCCCGTAGGAGGACAGGACAGTGGCGCGCCTGTAGGCCTCCGCCCTGGAGATCCGGTGGCGCCTGGTGCCGGTGTTGGTGGCACTGCCGGCCATATGTTCAACCCCAAGGCTCCGGTGCCTATACCCAAGGCAGTCTATGCTCACCAAGGTCCTGATCTAGTTCCCGTTGGCAAGATCGAGGCCACAATTGAAGACGCGGCCAAGCTGAACAACATCAGGCCTGAGCAGCAGTCATTCGGCTGGTCCGGGTTTGATATCGATGTCGAGAAGGGCAGATTTCCCACCCTTGAAGATGATATGCGTGCTGCTGTCAAGGCCCATTCCGGCTCCGCTGACACGCCGTTCTTCCTTCGAGACGTCCTGCCAGACGATGCTCGGCATGAGTGGCAAGTTGCTGGCGCTCTTCAGTCCCAGCGCGCCGAAACATTCAACCGCATGTCCTACTCCTACGCCAACTACCTCAAGCCGCCGACAGGCAAGCCCAGCAAGTACTACGTCATCACCAAGGGCGACGCTGACCCAGTTCGCTCGTACACTGATTCAAATGTGCGTATCAAGCCTCGAATTATCGCATTTGTATTGATGCTAATTACGAATCACAGGGGAGGCCTGATAAGGGAAACTTCGGCAAATACGAATTACCCTATATCCAGGATAGCTTCGATGAGGTCTACCGCGTCAAGTTGTATGGTTCTGGCAAGTTCACTGTCGATCCGCAGCCATTTTGGAAGAAGGGACAACAGCCCGAGCCAAAGCCGTACAATGAGTGGATGATCGACATGGGTGGTCCAGATGGCCTTGGTGGTGGCCCCGGGAAGAAATGAGAGGGAGATAATATCAGTAGATGAGAGGTAGTAAGAAGACAGAGGTTGGGTGGGGAAGGAATATATCATTTTCATCAGTATTCTGGCGCATCGGTAGACTAGGTTGCTTTTGTAGGTAGCATGTAGATTTCAGCTTGGCGCATTTTCACTCTTCATACTGCTTACTTCTTTTTGTTTACACTTGCCACAAAACTCCCCGTTCTTCCTCAATCAAGTCCCGAAGACCGAAGCATCAACATCAGCCCTGGGGACAAAGAACCCTATATTAGGCCCGACTTCCTCTTCTCCTCAGAGCCTACTCTTTCCTACAGGCCATCAGGCTGCACCCACCCGGCCCTCATTCTCATGGGCAGGGTCATCCTTCAATCCCCACAGCCGCACCGCAGCGGGCCTGTCCAGTCGTGAGTCAGCCGGCAGCGCAGCTTCAAAGGAAAATGGCCTTGCAGCATCCCTCCAGATGAGAAGGCAGTCCCATTAAACACTTCATTTAATAGGAACAAAGTCCCAGTCATTTTATTAAGACTACTATAAGCGTTTCGATCCTGCCTCCTAGACTCTTCGTTTCCTTTCCTATAGCTAACGACTACAAGCACCTACGTGTATAGGATGCTATAACTGAGTATTATATAATCTTAATATAATGTGCTAATAAGTATATTATATAAGTTCTAAAAACTAAGCTAAAAGAGTAAGTACTTTATATAAGAGTAAGAATAGCTATATAATAAAGTACTCTAAAAGTAGCTTAAAGCTTAAAATCTTATTATTATCTTAGAAAAAGTCTAGAGTTCCGCTTCTTACATTTATAAACTATAAATCTAAAAAAAAAACTTTAGTAAGTAAATTTATATTTTATTTATAAAAAAGTGATATATTTACTCTTATAAAGATCTAACTTAGAGATATAATATTAAAAGGTTAAAAAGAAAATTACTCTTAATATTTAAGCTTTAAAAATCTTATATTAAAATACGTAGCTACTTATATTTTTCTTTTCGCGAGTTACACTATCTAACAAGAAAGTAAAGGTAGTTAATGCTAATATTCTATATTACTTAGTGCCGGCGTAGTTAAATAATGCGGACTACGGCTTTATCTCGTTACTAACGCACTGAGATACTGATAGAGACTAACAGATAGATTGTCAAGGTTATAGGCTGATCTCAAGTTTTTTGGTAAGACATAAATTCAGAGAAGATCTAGAAGCACCGGCCAGTCTATCGCATGGATCAATAACAAAGAACTCCAACCAAACCCCAATACAAAACAGCCAATACAAAAGCCAATCTAGAAAAAAGAGATACAACGGTAACGTTTCTACCAGCAGATGAGCAATTCAGTAAAGATGACGGGTACTGGAACGATGTCGCAGCTGTATCCATGCCAAGAAGTGCTGGTTCCAGCCCAGCGCCTGGCCTGAATCTGCCCAAGGTGCGTCTAACAAGAATATTTCTCTCGCTGAATGTCTTGGGTTCCTTGACCAGCAGTAAACATGAACCTCGTCTTGCGATTGGCATTAACCTCATTTTCGCTGTAAGCAGCACCCTCCTGAACGATCTCAATATTGGGATTGACCGATTTGATGCCCCTTTTTGCTTCGTCAGATTTATAACGATCCATGGCCAAGATGTGAACGCCATTGGCATCACCGCCTGTTGCTTTGACCATTTGTGCTGCTTCGCGGGCACGGTACGCCTCCTCTCCGGCCGTGATGTGGAAGGTGGAGGGTTTGTTGTTTGCGTCGTAGAAGACGAGGCCGGTGCAGCCGCTAAGGTCAACGATTCTCGGATTAACGTGCGCTGGGAGTTGGTCTGCCATGACGTATTCGCCCTCGTAAATGTTCTGAGGATCACCTGCCTCCGAAAGTCCCACCCTTCGAAAGAGAGTATCGCGGCGCAAATTGGGATTCCGGCACGTGGGGCCGTTGGAGGTCTCTTTGTCTCCTGTCAGCCTTACTGGAGGAGCAGCATCGTCGGGCCTAGCACCGGGCAAGGAGCCCTCTGCATCGGGTCGAGAGCCAACTGGAGCCGGCTCGTCCCCGCCGAGCCTAGGCGGCGGCGCCGTGTCGGGATGAACTGCTGGAGCGATCATGCGCTTCTTCTCCTTACTTGCATCTTCCATGTCAAGTACTAAGACATCGTGCAAGCCGCGATACTCGACGAGAACGTCTGTAATGGCTTGGACTTCCGGAGCAGCGACGCTCCTTTTATCAGCCGGGAATGGGGTTGCTGCAATCCCGCTGAGGAGAAGGGAAGTTGCAAACAAAAATCCCTGGAGATAAACCATCTTGAAGGTGCAGGCTTTCTGATTGGTTTTGGAGGGGTCTCAGAAGAACGAACGAGAGTGCTGATGTGCCAAAGTATGTGCCAAAGGCTGAAAAGGAGTGATTGCAAAACAAAACCAAGTAACGAATGGATATCAGTCTCTGTCCGAAAGGGCGCCGGTCTGTTGAGAGCTGGGTTGGATGTGATGAGTGTCTAGCAACAGCAAGTCGTACGTCTTAAATACTCGCAAATTGAATCGTGAACAAAGTCCTTTTCCCAGGCCACAAGACCTGGCCTGGAGCTTCGGAGACGTTCATCGGACTGTCTCTGGCTTCACCGACAATGTTGTAAGAGATCTTAAGAATTCTTCCCCGTCTCCCATAAGATGCTGGACTCCGTAATCATGAAGTGGTTGTATACGCCGATAATTTTGCGTCTCTCCGCGGGGTTCGTCTCTGTACGAGCTCGTAGAGCTGTGATACATGCTGTATACGAACGATCGAACCGCTCGTCGAGGACGGATATCGAGCCACATGAAGGAAGCTTACTAGAACGCAGTTTCACTATTCTACACCTCCCACCCTGGCTCAGCATATAGCGCCGGATCTCTTTAGGTGGCACTGACAACGTGGAGCCACGAACAGGGTGTATACGAACGTCTCTACTAAAAAAAAAAAAAAAGGTGGGAATTACCCAAGGTACTTACGAGGTTACAAGGATATGTGGCTCTGTGCACCCCCTCCCACCACAAAAGTACGGATTCTACGCTAGAATTCCGAGCTGGGGGGAAAGTGTAGGACCGGGCTGCCCCATTTTGTAACTATCTTATCCGTATCGTATATAGTTAGCTGCCTGATCGATGTACCCATGCGTTTGTCGCTAAGAAGGGAAAAGGATCTTCTGATTCCTGAAAGATATATAGCAAAATATAGTTAGAGAGCTAACTATATAGAAGGTCTTACGAAATAGTTTTTAGCTAAGAATTTATAGATAAATTATTAATATTAGTATAACAAGCTATATCGAGCTTAAGATATTAGATAAAGCTCTTAGAGACTCTTAAGTTCTTTAAAAAAGTCTTTAGAGTACTTTATAATTTTCTATTATTATATAGTTAGCTTATAGAGTTTTATTTTAATTAGAGAAGTAGTAGTATCGTAACGTACTAATTAAAACGCAGTAACTCCTATTACGTAATAGAAGTAATAACGTAATATCTAAGCCTTCTACTATATCTAAAATATAGTAGTAGAGTTATACTAAGTTATAAGTAACTTAGCGCGCTTTTATAGAGTTTTATAGTATTTAATTAAATTTATAAATATTATACTAATTTATTCTCTAAGGTTTAGAGCTTAGATCTTCTACTATATTCTATTATCTTATATTTAATACTATACTAGTTATAAAGACCTCTCTCTCTAGACTTATAAGTATTCTACTAAGTACTTACTTTTAGATTTCTACTACTTATATTAGTAATAGTAGTTAACTAAATAATCTAGTATTAATAATAAGAATATTAAGATATTAAAAATTCAGCTTATAATTATAAGTATACAAATTTTTAAGAGTATTATAAATAAAAGTTATAAGTATAAATGTTAGAACGGGTCTCCGAGAAAGATATCCCTATTCCGGCGGTTTTCCTTTCCACGGACTCGGTCGTGTTCGAGCTCCTACCACATATCAAGATCCTCCTTAACCTGATCCATGTCCTGAACTTCCATCTCTTTAGCCATAGCCTTGGCTTGGTCATGCGTGACTCTACGCGCTTTGACGCGAACCAAGCCACCATCAACCCAGAGAGAGATGGCGTGCCGTGGCCTAGCGAGAAGAAGTGTAGATGCCTCTGACGGGTGTGGTAACGTCTCCAAACTTGGAATCAGTAACATGAGACTGTCCTGGACTTCGATGCGATCTTAATAATTTGGCCACATCCCAAGCAATGACAGTACCATCTCTTCGTCGATACGGAACGAGTTAATCGGACCCTGGGGCGCCTCCAGACGGACCACAATGTACTTAATTTCGCCATTCTCCACCTGTGTTGTCACACTCTCGGCCTTCGCTGAAGCGTACTTGTAATTGAAGTCGCGCATCGGGAAAAGAGGGAAGGCATCGGGGTTTTGGACAATGACCTGACCGGTGAAATTCTCTAGGAACTTGGACATCCGGTTGGCAGGAAGAGTCGGCCAAGGGAGAGGTTTGGGGATGGAAACTGATGAGTCAAGCGCTTCCGACGTGTTCGCTAGCGTTGCTGTGTTAATATTTTCCTCAGCTCGAGACTTTGCTGCGACGCCACTCTTTGCTCCTACTTCATCCTCTGAAGTATCTCCACTCCTCGATACGAAGTCATCCGCTACTGCGACCCACTTTGCTGCCTCCTCTTTGTACTTCCTAATCGCAGGTAGTCGACTCGAGTTTGATACCGGGGCATTGGAAAAGACAGGAAGGGACGGGATATCCTCCTGGTCTTTTTTGGGTAAGCGTGAAGTGCGTGTTCAAGTCCTCGACTGAAAGCTTAACTGCGATGCGAGCCGAGAGGCCTTTGACGTCGTCGTATGTAAGGCTCGAAGGTGGAGGAACACTTCCGTGGATATTGGGGTTGTTGGCTATTTCAACGCCGTCATTTGGGAACTATCCAGATGATTTTTGGTACACTTGGTTGGGGGCGGAGCTGGTGGTGGGGGACCAGGTCGTTTCTTCGGGGCCATTACGTCGACTTAGGTTGGAAGCGATTTAGAGTGCTTGATGATAATTATTAGGGAGGAGAGCATTGGAGAAATATAGAGAGAGAGACGATGAAGGCGTGTGGGTGCATGTCACGAGTTGCCCCTATTCCTTGTTCACTGATGTACACATTGTATACATCCAGTGAAGTTATTAAGCCTTACCTACATCTTAAATTAGATGCCTAAGGAATTCTAAGGCAAGATGCATGCAACGTGAAAGGCCGGCCAATTCCGTCCGTAAAGATCGAATATGAAAGTCCCTGCGCAGTCGTTCCTCGTGTTTAACCACGCAGTCTCAGACAAAACAAGCCAAATTCCTATGAAAGAATCAGCTAAGTGTTGAAAGGTGTGTCACTGGCATGATAACCACTCTAGGGTGCATCTATCGACCATTCTGAGATGTCTTTGTGGACACTGACTATCTTGGGTACCTATATGTATTCATTCGTTCGCTCAATTGTGTCCTAATACCATTTATCAAGCCAATGAACACGCTACTAAGAAGAGTCTGGTTGCTTTCACTTCATGTAAGCGCATCTCGAGATAGATGTATCTCACAGTACCAGAACTACGGATCAAAGTCAGATTGGATTGAAGTTTTGAGTCGAGGCTCCGGAGCCAGAAATGAGTGATGGTACTTCGTGAACACATAACCCCAATCAAGTTGAAAGCATAGTTCCCTCGCCTGCTTTTCGTGTTCATTGACTGCTTCTCAACCTTCTACGCCTATCCCCAGTGATATCTTCTGATCTAACAATCCCACGACCAAGACTTGATAGGCCCTCCAGTGTCTAAAGTCGCGAGTACGAAGTCAGTATCAAAATATTATTTCAGCCAGAAAAGTGGGGAAGTGGTCATCCACTTCGTACCCAGGAGTTACGTACTGTATCCATTACAAGTGCCAACACGAGCTGCACCTGGATCATTCGAGCAATTGTCATCTGAGTAATACGTAACTGTCTTCTTATCAATTCTCCATCCTTCACTTTCGGTTTTTGGTCTCTACTTACTGGTACATCCAGCATCGATGCTGTCGACACTGATGCTCCTGACATTGCCAAGGGTCTGGCACTCAACAGAGTGACCACTCCAGAAGAGATGGTCGCCCTTGTTACAGTCCGTTCCACTCCAAGATTGCGCTTGGGTGGCGGAAACAGCAATCGGGAGAGCCGCGAGGGCAAGAGCGAGGAGGGAGGTGATGGGTGCCATTGTGGTTGCGTGGTTGCGGAGAGGCTTTAAAGAAGCTTGATATTCGTTGATTGTAGGTTGGAGTTGCTGGAGTTTGCAAGGAATTATAGGAGGGCTTCGATGCCCTCTTTATACCCTTCTATCCGCTCTACTTGCTCAAAAAGGAGTCTTTGTCATCTTGTGTGGTGGTACACCTTCATGCTCCAGTTGCCAATTCCGAACCTTAGTAAGATCTCACAGCGACAATGAACTCGGAGCCTGCGAAGTTAGGTCATGCCACGCTACGCGTGGTACTATGGTCACCGCCCCTCCTGACACCAATGCCTTATTCGAGCGAGACTCTCGAGAGAATCCTTCGGAAATTTGCTCGGAGGACTGCTGGCACCGACTCTTGACGCTGAAAGCATCAGCATTGTCGTACATTGCAGGGAAGATATTGGAAAAGGAGGCATTTTAAATGGGAATAAAAGCCGAGGTGCTGCATCTTCTCCACTCGGCCTACAACCCGCCAAGACCTCCATATTGAAGGGTCCTTGCAAATAGTTGTGCTGACGGGAATAGCCGTACCGTACAGCGCTTAGCTGGCGCAAGTAATTATTATTTAGCTAGCTTACCGTCCTCCCGAAGACATATGCTGGGTAATAGTAGACCTCCCGCGGCTCGTATATAGTTTAAAGTCGAGGTAAAGCACGCCTTGCTGGCCGCTGCAGACAAGACCTTCCCATGTCCTCTCTAAATTGTCAATCTTACTAGCCAGCAGCTTAAAGATACAGGGATTACTACCTCAAGGAGATGCTGCACTACTTAGTGGGTCTCTTTGTGCGGCTCGCGTCATCACCGTCCCCGCGTAAGCAAAATAGACCAAGGTTTCGCAGCTTCCTAAACCAGCATAGCACTAGAAAGGGCAAATGCATCCAAAGCGTAGCCCAGGGGTCAAGCCCAGTGTTCGAAGCATCAGCAAGTTACGCTTTTAACCACGTGCATCCTGTCGTTAGCAGCGTGTTCGTGTTTACCGTGGCACACTTTAGATTGGACTATGCGACCAGCAAGGCGGACCTTCTACATTGAGACAGGCTGTTATTCAAGTTGGGTAATTGCTTCAATTAGGTCAATGATATTGCATTATCCCATCGACAATCATCACCGAGCAAGGTCAGTCGAATGAATTTCGTCCATGACCACCTATCGCGAATTCGCTACCAGTATTCATCCCGCCTATCCAAATCCCACGCAAGTTCTTCACGCAGTCTCCAAATTTCCTCTCAATCAGTCTAACAGTCCCAAGACTAAGACTTGACCGGCCTACCAGTGTTGTCTCCATTGTACGTATTCTTGCGGGCCAGAGCGGCATCGATGGAGCACCAGCTGTCGGAGTAATAGGTGACTCCCTCATATCAGTATGCCCTTTCTAACGCATTGGCAACTTCAATCACTGGTGCAGCCAGAATCAATGCTATCTACTTCGATGCTGCGGACATTGCCTGCGTATATTATTTCAGTATACGAACATTTGATCGGGGAGAGAAGATAGAAGGTGAGGAAAGTGCAACGAAATTGCCATGAATACTTACCCAGATTCTGGCACTTGGTAACATGGCCATTCTAGGCAAGGCGATCACCAGTGTCACAGGAAGTGCCACTCCAGGTCTCAACCTTGGTGGCGGTTACAGCGGCCGTAAGGGCAATGGTGAAAAGGGTAGTGATGGGAGCTATTTTTGAGTAAATTTGTTGATTGCGGATAGCTTGAGGTTTGTTGGTTGCTAGTAGTTATGGAAGCTTGAGTGCGTTGATGAAGGACGATAAAGACCTTCACCATTCCCTTTATACAACTTAGTCGCTTCGAAGCTGTTATCTTGCGAGATAGGACTGCCGTCTAATTCCACATTTGTATTTCAGGGTGTGACTGGGTAGACTTTCGAGCCTGAAGTGGCTATCCTCTTCAGCTCCATTGCGAGCTCATGAAAGACGCATGCTGTAATGGATCCGGCTCGACGCGAGTGCCCCAAGAGTGGTGGGTAACGAAGCTGGGGTCTCGCTGTATACTGTAATTACGATGGTTAGCATTCTCTTGCTTCGCAGAAAGCATCTCGAAAGGGTACTTGCATAAATGAATTTGAAGCTATAGTGTTGCATCTAGTCCACTTCAATTACGATCGTCAATAGGCCGGGATTGATGCAGACTTCTCACTGACGGGTGGACGGGGCGATTGGGTTAGCTCCCGATGCAAGTAATCAAAAATTTAGCTGGAAAGCACCGTGCTGATCCGTGTACCTGAGCCCGAAGCCACAATCTGGGGATCTTGCGCCGAGAGTTGTGGGGTCAATCTGCTTGTCTGGTCGATGTGGCTTTGCCTCGGAAGATTCGCCGGTGATCCAGTAGTGTAGGAGTCTATGCATGCGATAATATGGATTGACGTTGGTCTTCTTTCTCCTAGTCTTACACCCGGACGAAGTTCGCGTCATCAGCGCCTCTTTCAGCAACCGCAGTAAAATCTCGCACATTGTTTGCTGCAATAGAAACAAGAAAATGGTTGGTCGAGGGATGTCGTTACCTTGATGCAGCGTTCAATAGTCTGGAATGAGACATAAGTAGAGCAAAAAGAGCGACATGTGCGCTCCGTAGGCAACATGCGCCGCTCGTAGTCTGCGACTGTCAGCCTATGCTGCTTACTGTGATACAATGTAGATTAAAGTGGAGGCGGTCGACCAAATAATTCTTCTCAAAGGACGTTCAAAGCGTGGTCCTGTGAAATAGTTAGGTAATTGCTGACGCCAGCAGGTAGTCAAATGGAAGAGCCGCCGAAAGACCATCACCACTAGCACTAATCAGGAATATGGAGCTGCCTTGCACTAGGAAGCGACTTGAGAGGTGGTCCGCCCGGGGCTAAATTATTGTTTGCGTGGTATGCCACGCCGGGGTCATTTTATCCCGAGTCTAGAGACTGGAGACTGATTTTGTAAGGCATTATGTTATACATGTCCATCTCATGGCTTTCTCCCATTTTACTCATATTTCGACCCAACCCACCTGGGGCTAAAATCCGATGGATTGGTGGGGTATCTCCACTACTCACTCGGGATTTCCCCACGCATTTGCTTGGGTTCATCCTGCGTGATTCCCCCGTAGCAACTCCAGCAATGAGCCGTCTAGGGGAGATCACCTTGATATATTCCAGTATCGAATTCGTGTTCTGTGCCATGACAATATACATTGCTGCAGCCGTCAGCATCAACTATCCGGATACGTCTGACAGAATGTTATACTGCAGTGGCAAAAAGTGCTACTTACCTGTAGAACGTGCACCTGCAGCCCCAGGTTATCTGGGCGCTTTGGGCCCGGGGATACCCCAGTCATCGCGACCAGTCCGCAGTCCGTGAACGGTTCCACGTAGTCCCTTGCCCTCGAAGGCCCACCCGCAATCCATGTCGCCCTCATCGTCATTATGGTCCGCTGGATCGGGCTGCTCGGTGTCTGTGCCGGCGAGGCCTGAAGCAGAGGAGTCTGCTTCCGCTGCTGGAGCTCGCGGATAAGCATCGATCACGGCAGAAGGCTGGTCTGCAAGAGTCCCTGGATAACAGTTCCAGCACACGGCCGGTATCGGAAGATCGCCTTGGAGCATCCCAGTGTCGAACCACCTACTTGACTGGTTGCAATTGAGACTCCTACCACTGTCAGCATCACGTTGCAAACTTTCATAGCTCTCATGTAATGCGGAGTGCGTCACTTACTCATAGAAAGTGCATCTACAGCCCCAAGTGAGCTGCGCGCTGTTGATGGCGTTCTTGTAAGGAACGGTTTGATGGCCATCAGTGCGAAGCGCGTGAACGCTCCCACGAAGCCCCCCACCCTCGAAGGCCCGACCGCAATCTATGTCACCCTGATTGTCGTTGTGTGCATCCCGATGTTCGACAGCGGCATTGGTGAGGTCGAGGGCGGAGGAGTCGGATATGGCTGCCGCAGCTCGCGGGTCCACATCAGGCAGGACAAAGGCCTCGCGCTCTGCAAGAGTCCCAGGACGGCAACTCCAGCAACGAGCCGGATACGGGAGATTGCCTTGTAAGACACTAGTATCCTAGGCACCAGACTTGCAGTCGTCCTTCCTGCGATGGTCAGTAACAGACTTTCGGGTACGCTATTCTAGTGTACTAATTTCTTGAGCATAAATATGTTCACTCACTCGAAGAAGGTGCACCTGCAGCCCCAACTAACTTAGGCGCTGAGGACCTCAGTCTTGGGCGGAACCATGTAAACACCTCCAGTTCGAAGCACATGGACTGCTCCGCGAAGCCCTTTGTCCCCGAAGGCCCAGCCACAATCCTGGGTACTGTCGCCGTCTTCCGAGTAGTCGAACCCAGCTGCAGCAGCGCGTGAGTTGACGTCAGTCAAGGCGGTCGACTTGGCGGGAGACAGGCCCCCTTGCCAATGAGAATTGGAAGGAGACGCATGGTGTAGATGTAGCCTTCGTGGCGCGAGGATGTATGGACTGAAGAAGGCTTTGGTACGTACAAAAGAAGTTGAGGAAGGAGAGAGGTATAAGGAGAGAGAATGATGGGGAGAGCAGCAGGCTTTTATGGGGAGGTGTAATGAAGTATACGTCATGTGGACCGGATGTTCAGTGAACGGGGAAAGTGGCACTGTGTGAAATGAGTGAGAGAAACCTTCGACGCGAGAGAGGCTCACTCACTATATTACCTTCACGTTCCCGACATGCTGCAGGATAACTAAAAAGGTTTATCCGGCGCAGGCGTCAAAAGTCGCGTACATATACTTCGACCCTTTACCATCCTCCCGCTGCGCTTCTGGCACCTTCCCGTTCAGCCACATCCGATGGAAATCCACCCCCGCGAATGTCCAACCCATATCCTCGAACAATTTCCTCCCATTGGGATTATTTCCAAATATCTCAGCAACCATATTCCCATCGGACTCGCTAATACGATTCATAGCAACATACAGCAGCCTTAAGCCATCGGCATACGTTTCGGCGTACAAGGGCCCAAACCGGTGACCGTGCTGGCAGCGGCGCACCAAGAGCAGGCCCCGCAGAGAGGTTGAATCACTGGGCACTGAAAGCACGTAGCCAAATGCGTCCTTGCGGCTGAGAAGGCCGTCGTGAGACCAATATGCTCGTCGATCGAAACCGGTGCATTCGAGGTCCAGCTTCACGAGAAGTTTCGGATCGACGGACTTTAGATCGCGAAGGTCGCCTTCTACACTCACTGCTTGGGATTGCGCTGCAGTTAGTGACTTCTGTTTGAGCGACGGTCTCATCATGAAGTATATCCAGCCGGTGTGCTGGAAGCCTCGACGTGCGTATGTATCGTGTTGTTCCCTCACACCATCCAGGCCGACAAATTCCGTGCCGCTTGCTTTGAAAGACAGCTCCGCCTCTTTGAACAAGGCACGACCTAAGCCATGGCCTCGGAAGGGAGCGTTCACGCAGAAGAAGCCCACCCAGCCAGTGGCATTTGGGTAGGTGAATCCGACGACACAGCCCTCAGGCTTGTCACTGCCTTTAGGGATGATCACATGCCAGTCCTTTCCATCGCGCGAAGCGTGACAGTGCGTGATAGCGTCATCGGGGTCCCTATTCTGCTCCGTGTGTCAATGACCTGATGTGCTCATTCCAATTGCTGCTCTCTTGGGTGTAATATGTGAAATGGCTCCCTACCCACTCCAATTCCTTCATCAAGGGCCACCAGAGGGTCAATATCTCTTCCACGCTCCCAGCCGAACGGATCGTGTAACTATTATCGGCGGCCATCTTCAGCATACGAGAGCCGCGTTAGCTGTTGTTGTGTCAGTGACATCACAGGCGAGGTCGCGATGAGTTTATGAAGGGGGCACAGCGGCTGATGGAGGGGCTCTCATGGTGGGCTGTCGTGGGGCGTAAGCAAGCAAGCAAGCAGGGGCTGAATGAGAAGCCAACACGCGGCACAGGCGGTGTGACGAGGATTGGAACAGCGGCATAGTCGATACGGCAACCATCGGCTCCGCTCGTGCGAGAGAGCATGGCCAACACTGGAATGAAGTAACAAGCGATCTCCGTCCACAAATGTTGGTGTTGTGCAAAAGGGTTGGATATAGCCTGGAATTCCTGACACATGCGCCACGACTCACTAGCCACACCCGAGTCATGTACCGCTTCACCAGCCATCAAAATTCCCCCGCCAAAACGAATCCTCCACCAAGTCCCCCAGCAACATGCCCCCCACACCTTGCGCGCTATGCAAGACGAACAGGGCCTTGATTCTGCGGCCAAAGGATCACTCCAAGCTCTGCAAATCCTGCTTCATCAGCGTTTTCGAGACTGAAATCCACCATACAATCACCGCGAATAGCCTCTTCTACCGTGGCGAGAAGATCGCAATCGGCGCGTCCGGCGGGAAAGACAGCACGGTCCTGGCATCGGTGCTCAAAACGCTCAACGAACGATATGACTACGGCGTCGAACTTATCCTGCTGTCGATCGACGAGGGAATCAAAGGATACCGCGATGACTCGCTCGAGACGGTCAAGCGCAATGCGGAGCAGTACGAAATGCCGCTGACGATTCTTGGGTACGACGAGCTGTATGGATGGACGATGGACCAAGTAGTGGAGCAGGTGGGCAAGAAGGGCAACTGCACCTACTGTGGAGTGTTTAGGCGGCAGGCGCTGGATCGTGGAGCGGCGAGGTTAGGCGTCAAGCACGTTGTGACTGGCCACAACGCCGACGATGTTGCTGAGACGGTGCTCATGAACTGTGAGTGCGATCTGTGGGCCAAGGACTGAGCTGGACACTGACAGTATCGAAGTACTTCGCGGCGATCTTCCACGACTCTCACGAACGACGTCGATAGTAACGTCGACGCGTTCCGCCTCGTCCGATCCGAACGCGAATACAAACATCAAGCGGAGCAAGCCTCTCAAGTATGCGTACGAAAAGGAGATCGTCCTCTACGCCCACCACAAGAACCTCGATTACTTCAGCACCGAATGCATTTACTCGCCCGAAGCCTTCCGTGGCAGCGCACGCGCCCTGATCAAGAACCTCGAGCGAGTCCGGCCCAGTGCAATACTCGATGTTGTCCGCAGCGGCGAAGATATGGCTAAGCTGGTACCCGGTGGCGACGAAGGCTGTGGAGGCACATGCGCCAGCTCAGTACCGGCTGCCGAGGAAGGGGAGGGAGGATGCGGCAGCGCAAACGGGCGGACAGCTGGCGGGGAGATGGCACATATGGAGAACCAACTCGCGCAGAATGAGGGCGCTGCGGAGAATGGGTTGGAAGTTGAAGTCACCATGGGCAGCGTCAAGTCGAAGAACGGCACGGTGCCTCTACAGAAAGGAAAGAAGCTCAAGGGGCCGGTAGCAACACCACGAAAGACTACAAAGCAAGTAATGGGCCAGTGTAAGAAATGCGGGTATCTGTCTAGCCAAGACGTCTGCAAGGCATGCGTACTACTCGAAGGCCTCAACAAGAACCGCCCAAAGAACAACATCGAAGTCGGATACGAGCTGCAAGACGCAGGAATCAGCGGTGCGACGGCCGCGTTGAAAGAGGTGCATCTTGAGAGTGATTGACGCTCTCAACGAGAAAACCATCGGGAAGACTTCGAAGATGTGACATGGCACTCACAACATTCACCAAAGCAGTGCTTTGCGGCTAGAAAACAGTTGTCGACACCCGATGTTGACACCCGATCCGCGCACCGCAGCACGCGCGACATCACGGGAACACGCCTCGGACATTACCTCAGCCCAACATCCGTTCCTGTTACGTCACCCGCCTCCCAGCTCTAGAACCTCGATCACACCCTGCAACCTCGACCTGATTCTCCTAGATCTTGGGTTTGGAACCCCAGGGCTACCTGGTGGCCATGCGCCATCTATAGCAAGCCTCGTGGGTTACTCCCCCAGGCTTCTGCCGGTCACACTCACCGTGCGAATCACACGAGCGCAGCGGTGCCAAGGGAGTCAGGAGGCGCAATCTACAATGCTTGGCTACACAACAGGGCAGGTTATGGGTGGTATGGGTGTGGATGCATGGTTGCGCAGTGGCCGCTGCTACTGTGCACGACATGTGTGACGCCGTTGCCGTTTCTGCTCGGCTTCGGATGCTGTGGTCCATAGGAACATCTCAACACTAGCAAAGAAGAGAAGCTTGTTGAACATATGAGATTCTTGTTCTAGGCAGAGTCTAGCACAATACTAAAACACTATGGTTCGAAGAAGAGGGTATGCTACAAATGAGAAGAATAAGGAAGAACGCTAGTAATGCTATGCACCGATAGAACGCCGAGTTCACCGTATGCAAAGCCCTCCAGCCATTCCCTGCCCAATATGCCCCAAAACACCGGCCCATATGCACATGCAATCACTCCAAACTTCAGATATTGAACCCAAAAGCGCCGTCAAGCTTCCAGGGGCCCTTGACTTCAATTGTACCGGTGCTCGAATTGTACGTCCCTGTACTACCCGCCTTGTCTTGTCCGAGCACCACGACCTTTGCGACCGTGATACTCTCGCCGCTGTTCCCGCCGTACGCAAAAGTGCCCGAGGCGCTAAACTTGCCGTCCTGGAAGGAGAACTGGATCTCGCTGGTGTTCGGCTGATCGATCTTCTCGCCCTCGTCGAGGTAGAGACGCCCCGTCGCGCTGCCATCGGAACCAGGCGCAACAAGCACAACGAAGTCCTGCTTGCGCAGATTCTTCGTCGTATTGGCGGAGTTTTCGCGTTGAGGGATGATAGTGCCACCGCGAATATGCACCGGGATATCCGTGTACGTGAGATTCGAAACCGTGACATTCGCACCCGTACCATCGACGCGCGCATACGTCCAGTAGTCGTAGAACGTATCCTTGGGGAGATAGTACGTCACCGTATCCGAGTAATCCGTCACAACCGGCGAAATCAGCAGCGCATCGCCATAGAACCACTGGTGCTGGAGCGCAAACGTGTTCACATCATTCGCATAGAGATAGAACATGGGGTTAATCATCGGCGTGCCCTCCTTGGTCTGGTAATACAGCGCCGTGTAGATGTAATCCATGAGCTTGTAGCGCGTGTCGATGGCCTTCTTGCCCGCTTCGGCGACGAGCGGCCATTGGTAGAACTCCTGTTGAACGGCGGAGATCTCGGCGTGGTTGCGGTAGAAGGGCTGGAAGGCACCGAGCATGGCCCAGCGTGCGCAGAGGTATTCTTCGGCGTTGCCATTGAAGCCGCACACATCGGAACCAACCATGGGCATTTGGTGCATGGAGACGAAGGCGAGCATTTGCCGGATCGTGATGCGGTAGTCTTCCCATGCGGATTCGTTGTCGCCGAACCAGTGCGTTACTTTGCTGCCGGCGCCGGCGAAAGTCGAGCGCGTCAGGACCATGGGGCGGACCGACGGGCGGCGGCTGAGCATGGACTTCTGGGTCGTGCTAGCCATCATGGTGCCGTAGAGATTGTGCGTGTCGTATTGATAGGTTCCGTCGTAGTTGGATGTGTTCGTGTACAGGGTGGAGTTCGATAGCCCGCCAACGTGATTGTTAATCTTGTACTGGGGATCGAAGAGATTTCGATTCGGAAGGCCCTTCATCTGACCATCAGCACGGGACTGGATCGCATTCGCTCTCGGTTTCCTCGATGAAGTGGGTTGAAAGTCTGCAGGAAAGCCGGGAATAGGTCTGCCAGTATTGGGACGTGGCGAATGGGTTGGGATTGGCGGGTTGCCCTGGGGATCGCCAGGATTGCAGTTAGCCTCGCTGTGGCAGAAGTTAGATGCCTCGTTCATATCTACCCAGATTCCGTCCAAATCAATACCACTCTCAGGATCCATAAACTTCGCAATCTCATCTGTCCACCACCCGAGAGTGTTTGGTGCGAACCAATCGGGCCAAGCAACAGTGCCAGCCCACTGGATTCCGAGGTAGTCTGAGCCGTCGGCGTACTTGAGGAAAACATCCATATCGTGACCCTTGGTGTAGGTGGAGTAGTTGCTGACAGCATGGATACCAGGATCCAGGATTAGCACGTAGTGCTGGTCGCGCTCGTGCAAAGTGGTCACGAGCTCGCGCATCTTGTGCAGAGGGAATCTGTCCGGATCCGTGGTAAAGTCTTGTCGAAGGTCCATGTAGTCGATATCGGTCCACATGGTCTGGAGGGCTGTCAGCCATGTATCCTATGAGTCTACTATCGGAACGCTTACCTCCAGCGGAATTCCAGCCGTCGAGTAGTTTGCGACTACTTCAGCAACCATATTGACATCCCAATAACCGTATTTACACTGGTGAAAACCGAGCGTCCAGTACGCATACATGGCCGAATATCCAACGACGTCTGCATATTGCTTCGAGACATCGGCGGGCTGCTTGCCGGCGAGAAAGTAGAAGTCTAAAACACCGCCGATGGTGTTGTACTCCAAGTACTGCTGTCCAGTTTCCGTCTTGTTGATAACGATGTTCATGCCGCTGGAACTGAGCAAAAACACCCCGTGCGTACCTTTGTCGCCGCGATGGTCGAAATACACGGGATGGCTGCCATACAAATTCGAGTTGCGGGGAATAAACGGCGATTCCGAGTTCCACAAGGTTCGCACGTAGTTGTTCGTTGGCAGGCGGAATGGATCAGTGTGCTCTCCAAGGCCGTACAGAAAGGGGTCTGTCGGCAACTTGGTGCGAAGTTTCACATACTGTGTTTCGAAGACAAGAGGCGAGTCAGAGGTGTCAAAGAGGACCTCGTCATTTTCCTTGCGCGTCACCTTGAAAGAAAATGGCTTTTCGACGATATCAAATTGCAACGCAGCGCTAGTGGATACGGCGTTGTCGCTCTTGGGTCGCGAGATGATCTCTTCCTGTACTTGATACACGTTGAGACCGGCATCGTAAATCTTGACGTGGAGCCGCTCATCTATATTTGTTTTAGTATAGATTCCAGATAAATAAAACGCGCAAGATAAACGAGCCCTGTCGTTTCGCGTGTCATAGCCGAGACTCACTGTTTTGGTACTCGACCAGCAACTTCAAGTCCTTGAGATCGTCGCTGTAGGCATTGCACGCGGTCCCAGCGAGCGTAAGATCGGCCGTAAGGGAAGAATCGCCCTTGACGATATTGGACGCGGCGTACCCTGGGCAATCTGCCGCCTCGACAGATGCTGCTAACTCTGGCGGTGGAGGAGGTGGCGGCCGTACCTCTGAAGGTACTGGAGCAGGGGCAGCAGAGGCCAGACGAACGCCCGCAGCAAGTACAAGAAGGATATTTTGAACAATCATCTTGTTACTCGCCGACCGACCAGATCAAAATCTATTGTTGAAAGTTGATCGTGTCAACAGCGGCGGGGTGGAGATTATATATGCGAGTGGAGTAACTCGGAGCTCATTCCAAGTGACCCACTGGCGATGTTACGGTAAAGCTAACGTCCAGACGCCCGCATGATGGTGAAAATAATGCAGGATCGAGGTCACTCGCCCGAATATTGGCTTACCCCAGAGTGCCTAGGGTTGCCGCGCCGGTCGCTATCGAGGGAAATTAGCAGGGGTGGTTCTTGGACCAGCCAGAAGGAGAATCGTATCTGGGTACCTGCGTTAGTCGCAGACAGACTGCAGACGATATGCAGGTAGCCCAGCGTTGATGAGCGTTCTGCCAGCGCGTACGTCGATGATAGTGGCCCAGGGTGGGAGTGAGAAACGACATTGTGAGATTCAAGTAGATTTGCCAGGGCGTGTTTCCAGGAAACAGCGTCCGATTGAAGACGGCTACCGGGTAAGTCGAGCTGCTCCAGATCTCAGCAAGGAGAAGCTGCTGATGGTAATAGACACCCAGTCATGCCTACCATATTGGCACGCGATGGGCAACACGCAGTGCCGAGTCCCTTCAGGGGTGAAACTACCGACGCGGATCTCATGGTGCTGTGTAATGAACTACGTTGGATGCCGTGGTTCCAGAGAGTTGCCAGCGACACGAACTCTGCAGAAACATGAGCCGTTTTCTCGTCTATAGTGACTCCATACAAGATACACGACGACGGTGGACCGGAGGTACGAGAAGCTGGAGAATGCATGGGAAATCACGAACAGGGGCGCGGGCGAAAGGAGAGGGCCTCGTAAGTCACCAAGCCCAGAACAGCAGAGCAAGGTGCAGAAACGCGTCCAACTGGGGTCGTCGGCGCTCCCCCTTTTGGCGGACATTGTGAGAGGCGTTCGTGATGTTAGATGGATCAGCAGGAATGGCAGGTGAACGCGGGGATGGAGGCGCCGTGCCACTGCCGAAACTAGCGCCATCTCTCCCCGCAAGGTGGCTTTCTGAGTGGCTGCGGGGAGATCTGTAATCTTAGGGGCAGAAGCCTCTCCTAGGCGCCCGTGTCTCTCAGGCACGGGCATGTTGCACCAGCACGCGCTTCGTGAGATGGTCGTGTGGTGTTGCTGCTGCTGTCCGCGGGAACGGGTGTTCTGGGCCTGCCTAGATGGGATGGAACGAAGACTGGGATACATGTGCGATGTACCCTGCGCACCGCAGGCGACGCGCGCTCTTTTTTAGTTTCAATATCCCGAGAAGATGGTAAATTGGGAGAGGTCGACCAGCAGGGGGAAAAGATGCGCATCCAAGGTGTGATGCTGCGATGTCGTTTCGAAAGCCATTACCGAAGCTGACGGTGCAGATACGGTTGCTGGCGGGATGGCCGAGGAGCTTTGAAATGCCATCTCACCAGATAACGCGTACAGAAGTTTAGGGAGAGATGCGGCATGAGATTGCAGATGGGATATCGAAGATGGAAGGGTTTCCGCAGTATGACGACAGAACTCAACGCCACACGTCAGCCACGGACGCCACAGGGCTGAGATGCGACGGCAAACTGAACCTCAACTTTCTCCAACCTCGGATCCCTCAGTCCTGGCCAGACGAATCCTACGCATTACCCTAGTGCCGATCTGTGTCTTGATTCTCTTACTGTACACCATTCGCCTGCCTTCTACGCCCACGATGCCGCGCCGACGTCGCGACTCAGACCTCACAACGACTACAACCTCGCTGCCTGAAAAGACATCATGGCCCGCGACCTTCACAGACGGTCTGCCACTTCCCAAGATTGTCGTATTTGATCTCGACTACACCCTGTGGCCATTCTGGGTAGACACGCACGTCACACCGCCGCTCAAGGCGCAAGAAGGGGGGCAGAAAGTCAAGGACCGCTATGGCGAAGGCTACGGCTTCTACGCTGATGTACCTGGCGTCCTCGACGCAGTATGTTCTCTCTCCTCTTCCCCGGCTTCACCGACTAACTTCGCCAGCTCAAGCGGAAAGGCATCCAGATCGGCGCCGCCTCACGCACGCACGCCCCCGACCTCGGCCGCGAAATGCTCCGCCTGCTCAAGATCCCGCACACCTCGTCAGGCAACTCGCAACGCGCGATAGACTACTTTGATCACTTGCAGATATACCCCGGTAGCAAGACGACGCATTTCGAGCGGTTGCATAGGGATACGGGGTTTGAGTATGAAGATATGCTGTTCTTTGACGACGAGAGTCGGAATAAGAATGTAGAGGTGTTGGGAGTCGTCATGTGGCTTGTGAGGGATGGAGTGAGTAGAGATGAGATTGATGCGGGGGTTAGGAGCTGGCGGAAGAGGAATAAGAAGATACCCAATTGAACGGAGGCCAAATTATGACCGGATGATGAATGACTGATGATAGGGCGCTGGAACGCGTAGACATAAGAGCTTAGAGCAAGAGATGGATTGGATATGGACGTTAGATGTTCCGGATACCAGTGCCTAGTACGATAGCGGCATTGATTACTGCTTCGTAAGAAATTATCCAGGAACCTGAGATACAAACTCTGCATGAATCCTCACCTCTATCCCCATCACGACGAGTGGGGCACTGTGAGGGCCGCATTTCATCTTGGTTTAGCCATTTAGATGGTCGCTACACAATACCGCAGACTATCCTCAACCACCTACGCAAGAGCTGGAATTATTAGAGAAGAGTTGGAGATGAAGCCGTCGAGATTCGCATTATACCGAACCATATCCGTGGCGCTAACAACATGTGAGTATTCGATACCCACAAATGGTGTAAAATACTTACGCCTGCGGGCTAGTTGTAGCGGCGATATCATCGACATACACAACATCATATCCCTACACCAAGTCAGCATACCCTCTTTCTCACCACACAAAGCCACAAACCTTGTAGTACGCATCCAAGAAAGTTCCCCACACACACTGATCCGCATTCACCCCACCAAAGAACAGCGTAGTCATCGAATGCTCCTCAAGCCATATCCCTAGCGGTGTCTGCGCACCCCAAAGCCCACTCAACCGATCTATCTCTCGTCAGCTTCGCCTGCCCCATCCACCCCACACCTCGACGTAACTCACTCTTATTAAAGTAGAAATCAGTCCCCTCGGCTACCCCCTTGACCTGGGCATCGTAAAGCGCCCCGTAGGGCCTCGCGTTCCAGCTCCCTCTCCAAAGTAACCTGCCGACCTCCGTCCCATCCGTCAGATTTCCCATGTCGCTGCCAAATGTCTCTGTATATACGTCAGTCATTACAGCTTCCAAGCAACCTTGGATTCCAGGCCAGATAGGCTTACGCAAAGGATCGTCTCCGGTCGAGAAGCCAGCTAGGAAGCTGGCAGGCATGTTGAGCAAATCCCTATCGTCCAATCCCCAATTCACCCACAGAACCGGCATGCCCTTCTTGCGAAACGCATCGATCATCTTGAGCGTTGGTTCCACCGCCTTGCGTCCGCCTGTTGCTTTGGGGCTGAGTTCTGGGTGTAGGAAGAAATTCTGCATGTCGATGATGATCAATGCCGAGCGAGTTGGTTCGATGATGGCGGTCGTGCGGGAGCCGTACATGGGGATGTGGATGGGACTTGTGACAGAGGAGATTATTGAACGTGTTAGGTCGTAGGTCTTGTTGGGCAGAGCTATCCAGTGGTTGTAGATGTTGCCGAGAATTTTAGTATCGGTGGGGGGGAGGGTGATGTTGCCGGAGGCGGTTATCAGGGTGGAGGAGGCATGGTGGCTGAGCGTGAGGGTGGTTAGACAGGCTGGGAGAGTGAACTTCATCTTGGCTGGAATGATAAGGCAGAAAACACTCAAAGAATTCGCACTCAGCGACGTGAAGAACTGGAATATAGGCTTGCTCTTATACACTTCAAGTATTTATTGAGAAATATGGTAGATCCATGCAGCATACCTAGCCTGCCGAGAACCCATGTTATCGGAACCATGACTTTCCCTCATTATTCATTCCTCTTTCCTTTCTCATTCGCTGCTTGCTGCTCGGTACCGCGGTCCCGTCCGCGCCCTGTCGGCTAAGTCGCGTACAGTAAGGTATTCTGCGGAGACGTTGAACTTCTTCATCCGATCTACATAGGTCTTACCGAAACAGGCAGGTGCTGACGGTGCCGTTGAAGATAACCTTACAGCTGGTAACAGGACGGGAGACCTGAAGGCGTACGCCTCCAAGAGCTAGCGGAGAATATCGCATGGTATTCTACGATTGCCATGTATCTATTGCGGTCTCTGCGCGGAGAACTGCGCTCTGGGGCTTGAAGATGGTCCGCGGATATTGGTGAGGTATTGGCAGCTTGGGGTAGGGTCGGGCAATTGAATAATACAGTGGTCACTAACGTCATTCGTAAAGTAGAGTCATGTGGGAAATTGGCAAGTGAATGCTGACGCTGAGGGTCGGAGCTGTTCCGAACGAATTGTAGGGCTCGGAACAACGGCCTCGAGAGCCCACTCGCGTGTGCACACGCTACACATGCACCAATACCAATAATAGTCACGTCATATCACGGATCATGCGAACGGGATATTGTCTCTAGATATCTTCTCTCCGACATCGTTGGTAATACCCATGTCCAAGCCTCCCCGTGCAGCTTCTACCGTGTTTTCTTAACCTCCAACGCCAGCCATATATACCCATCAGCAACTTCTCCTTCTGCCTTGACGTGAATAGAGAATACGAAGAAACCAAACCAGGAGCAGTTCGCTCACTGCAGCAATGGATCCCGGTAATGCTTCTGGAAATTGTTCCGCCTCTCGTTGCCAGCTTGGTATTTGTTGCGAGCGCGCTGTTCGCGCTTCTGCTGCCTCTTCTCCACCGCCCGAATCTCCGCCTTCTTTGCATCTGTAACACCGACCATACCCAATTGGCCTCTGGGGATGAGCTGGCGGCCGCGAGCGCTGTTGTCGCGATCCATATTCACATCGCCATCTGAATCTGAGGTCGGGCCAGTAATCATGCGTCGGCTCTCCATTCGCTCGGCCACGCCTGGGTAGTTGCGTAGGTTTTGTCGATAATACTTATTCAGCGACCGATGCCCGGCTGTGCGTCCAGAAGGGAGCTGAAGTTCGTACTCGTCGTGATACACTGCAACGGGGGTGGAATGTGCGTGAGAGTGAAATCCGTCCACGCTCTTATGAGGCCGTGGATCCCCGTGCGCGTGGTGTCGCGATTTGGGGAGGTCCTTGAGTCGATGAGAACGATCTATCGGAATTGATGTGATCTCGTCTGTTGGTACGCTCGAAACTGTGCTATCGGTCTCCCACCCCTCGTCCTCCTCTTCTCCGGACATGGCCGCATCATCACTCGTGGAGATGACAGTCTTCCGCGGTGCGCCTAGCTTGACTCCCCCACCTGCAGTTGATGTTGAGTCGTCTGAATCTTCTGAATCGCCTTCCTCCATAGCTTCAAACTCTGCTGCATCCGGATACGAGCTGCGGAAGTCATAGAAGTCGCCGATCTCTACCTGCTCCATATCGGTTTCGTATCCAATCATGCAATGGCCGCGGTCGCGCATATGGGTCTGAATACCAGAAGTAGAATGCAATGCTTTGTGGCACTTCAGGCATTGATGATCCTCGTGAATCTTCTTGAAGAGGTATTTGATGAGATTCTCCGGCTCTACCAGGTACTCCTTTTCGGGAACAAACATGCCATGGAAGCGTTCCATGTGAGCTAGATCTAGCGCAAAGTTGGGCGACCGATAATTGCAGAACAAGCAATCCAGTAGCGGGTTGACATCTGGCTTGGTTGATGATGTCACTGAGCTCTTGTCATCCACCGGTGTGCTGTCGTTTGTATCCGAGGGCGAGAGCGGATGCTCTGGGCGCTCCTCAGGCGCCGAGTGGCGAGGACGCGTTGGTCTACGCGACAGAGGCTCCTTGGAGTCCAAGTTGGTATTCCGGATGCCATCAATGACCTCGGAGAAATCCCTCTCCGCCTCACCGTCAATCGAGGTGGTTTCTGAATCGGCCATTGATTCTCCTAACGTAAAGGCCGAGCTCGTCATGGATCCGGACACGGACGCCGCATCGTCGAGATGTCCCCTGCGAGCCTTCAGGGCATTGCTCTTGTGCTTCTGACTGTTGAGATGGTTGTTGTAGGCATTCTCGCTGTAGTAAGTCTTCTGGCAGGCCGGGCATGATTTCTCGAAGGAGGCTTTCGCAGCGGTGGCGGCGGCCGAGGCCTTGTTCGCAAGGACTTTTTCGGTGAAGACTTCTGACGAGAGAGGCGGTAACGAGGCGACGCGGCGCTTCAGGTTGTACCGGCTTCACATGAGTTAGCACACAGTGGTTGGAAAAGACGCAGGGGGAAACTCACTGCCAATCCGTTTGCATGTGTGCCCGCTGCAGCTCGCTGGACCGGAAAGCAACCTGGCATGTGTTGCAGGTAAACGGGTGCGTGGATTGAATATTTGCTTGGGAGGCAACTTGGGACGCCATGTGGAGGGTGTAGGTGCAGCTTCTGCGGCAGCGAGTGTGTATTGGGTTCAAGAATTCCAAGTAGGCAGAGCAAGTTTATAAATCTGCAGAGGGTGCTTGGTGGGGTGGAAGAATGGGCGCACACCCGGCCGGCGAGTAGTCGCTGCTCTGAAAGAGGCGCAGATTTGCCTTTCCGAAGCTTCCGGACGTGCTTAGCAAACGGCGGAGTGGTGGCTGTAGGAGCGGCGGGTTGGGGGGGGTG
>JAFHBV010000443.1:0-30445 GCA_019022785.1 Pseudomonodictys pantanalensis | reverse complement strand
TTAAAATATAAAAGTATTATTTAAAAGTAATAAATATAAAAAATAAATAATCTAGATTAGTTACCACTATAAAAGTCTATTAGCTAATTTAGCCTAAAAAAAAAAAAAAAGAAAGAGAAGAAAAACTTTAATTTATAGCTAAGAATTAAGAAGAAGAGCGCTTTTAAGTTATTAAATAGCGCGCTTTTCTTAAGAAGAAGCTAAAATAAAAGAATTAAAAAACTACTCTAATATTTTATTAGCTAGTAAAAGTAGTTACTATAGTATTATAAGCGCTAATAGTATAGAACTTCTATAAGTAGAGAGTATTATAATAAAATATTATAAAATTAAAGAATTATCTACCGCTAGCTCTCTCTTTATAATACTAACTATAGTAAGAGAAATTTACGTAGAAGAAGTATAAAATAATAAGAAAAAAGCTAGAAAGTATAATATATAAAATTAAAAAGTAAAAGAAGAGTTTTAGATAAGATTAAAGTATAGTATTAAGAAAGAGGAGTAGTAAAGAGAAAAGTTTTATTATTAAAAATATAAAGCTTACTTATATACTATAACTTTACCTACGTAAGAGAATATTATATAGAGAAATATTTAGAAGAAATAAGATAAACGTAAAGTAGAGTAATAAAATAAATAGATAACTTTAAGTAAGATAAATAAGAACTTTACTATCTAAAAGAGTATAGTTCTATAACTTAGAAAAAATAAAAGTAGCGAAGTTAGTAGAACTCTATAATATAAAGTAGATATACTAAAGAAAAAGATATTAAAAACTCTACTATATAACTAAAATTATAGCTAAAGCTACGTAACTAATTACTATAACTTAAGACTACGAAAATCTTTAGACCTATAATATAGACTTTTCTCGTAATACTAAAGCTCTTTTACTACCTAATTATAATATTTCTTCTAAGTAAAATCTAAAGAGAGAGGAGAGAGAGAAGCTTATAATAAATAAGGCCTAAAAACTCTTAATAAAAGTCTTTAAACTAATTAGAGCTAGCTCTAAAACTTTTTAAAGCTAATTTTAAAACTCTTTAGAGCTAGCTCTAGAATCTCTAAAGCTCTTCTAGAGCTAGTCTAATTCTCTTAAAAACTCTTCTAATAGACTTTAGATAGTTCTTTATTAAATCTATTAGTATTACTTCTGGTAATTAGCTTTTAGAGTTCCGCCTCTTACAATACGACGGTATAATAAGATAAATAAGAAGTAATCTCTAACTAAATAATAGCTATTAACTAGAAAGAGTAATTATAATATATTAAGAATATATTAAATAGATATATATATATTATATACTTATAGCGCTTATCTTATACTTAGTAAGTACTTACTACTAAGTAGATAAGTAGATTATATACTATATCTCTAATAGGTCTTAGTAACTCTTATAGCGCTTAGATTTAGCTACTAATTAATATAAGGTATAGTCTTACCTTTTATATATAAGATTTATAATATTATCTTCTCTTCTTTAAAGATTTATTCTTAAATTATATAGTCTAAGTTCTAAAATTAGCTAAGTATAAAGTATCTATTATATTCTTATTATATTAGATATATCTTTCTATAATTATTTACGCTTATCTTTTAAAATTTATTATAATAGTTTTCTATTCTTTATTTTCTATAATTATTATTTATTATTAGGTACTAAGTATTACGTTATATCGTCTCTTATTAAAGTAGGTCTTAAGTATTTAGAGTACGTACGTTTAGATTATCTCTACGTTAACTTATTATAGACGTCGCTAGATTATACTCATAAGAAGTATAAGAAGAAGATTAAAAAGAATAAAAAGTTACTTACTAAAGTATTATCTTAGTTAATATAGAATAAGAAGATTTTAAAGTAGGCTAAAAAGTAAGTAAAGTAGAAAGCTTTATATTTAATAGTAGAGATAGAGATATTAGGTAAGTTAGTAGAGATCGCTTCTACTAGAGAGGTAAATTATCTTACTACGTTATTTAATATTAGATTCTCTCTTTTAATATAGTCTACTATAAATTTATTAAAGAATTATATTAGTATTTTACTTAAGATAGATAGCTTCTAAGTATATAAAGCTTATTTAATTTTCTTCTTTCTTTCTTCTAGCTATAGAAATAGTATAAGTCTTTATTAATTAGATTTATCTATATTATACTTATTCTTAGACTATATTCTTTTTATATAGCTATATATATTATATCTATTTTAGTATTTTATAAAGAGTTATTTATAGTTTAGTCGTAGATTAGCTTCTAGTTTCTATATATTTTCTATTTCTAAGTATCTCTTCTACTTTACTAACTATTCTTAATAAAAGTTATTATCTTAGAATTTTTATTATTCTACTTTTTAGTACTCTTAAAGGTTCTTAATCTTAAATTTATTATCTTTCTTAATCTTATAACTAAATTTTATTTAAATAGGTATTTCTAGATTTATAGATTCTAGAAGAGATATATAGAATACTAGATATATTTTAGTATTATTAGATAGTCTAAGTTTATAGTTTACTAGACTTATTTACTTAATAATATAAAATAGTCTAACTTTTACGTAATCTAGTCTCTTACTAAGTCGCTTTATTTATAAATTTTTTATAAGAAGATATACTTTATCTCTCTTTTTTAGCTAAGGTACTGTTTTTTATTTCTAATTAATATATAAGATACTTTTGCGTTATACTATTTCTAGATATTATTTTATCTTTTCGTATATTTTCTTTAGTTATTTTACATCGTTAGTTACTGTATTAGTTTTAATATTACTTAGTATTACTTCTTTAAAGAGATTTAGATATCTTCTGTAGTTTACGTAAAACGGTATTTATTCTATAAACTCTAATATTTTATTATTATACGCTAGTTACGCTATAGATAGTAGTAAAATCTAATTATTCTATTATTAATTACTATATATTCTTAGATAGGTTTTTATAGTTCTATTTATTCTTTCTATTTATCTATCTATTTATAGATAGTAGGCTATTAATAGTTTTCTTTTTATATCTAGTTATATAAGTAGTATTATCTAGTAGTTAGATATAAAGAGCTTATCTCTATTACTAATAATTCTTTATAGAATTCCGTATTATTATATTAGTTAATCTACTAGTGTATATTCTAATTACTTCGCGGTATAGTTATTCCTAAAAAATATTATAAAGGTATACTTAGTAAATTAGCATATAATTATTAGTATAGCGTTATATCTAATTTCTGTAATAGAATCTATTAACTTAGATAGTTCTATTATAAAGTCTATAGTAACGTTAGTTTATAGTTTAGCTAGTAGTTTAATAGCTTATATTTCTCTATACAGTATATAGATACTGTATTTATTCTTCTAATAATCTGCGTATTTACTAATAAAGCGCGAAACTTTATCTTTTTTCTCTATAAAAGTATAGTATCGTTAGATAAGTTCTATTATTCTAGTTATTCTTAGGTAACTATATAATAGATTATTATAGTATTATTAGATAATAGTTTCTTATAGTTCTCTTAGAACTTTATTTGCTATTTTTAGTATACTATTAATCTGTTATACTAGTTCTAAAGTTCTATCTTTATTAGTAGTAAGAATCTTTGTATTTATACTTACTTTTTCTTTATAATATTACTCCTTCTACTAAGCGTATTTACTCTTCTATTCTCTTATTCTAAATAATAAAGAATTCTAAACTTATATTATCTTAATAATTTAGCTTATTTAATCTATCTTTCTGTTAACTTTTTTATTATAGTAAAGTAAGTAAGGTTCTTATAATTTATTAGAATATCTAGATCTAAGCTACTAAGTATATATACTCTCTAATATTTAAGTATATTAATAATAGCTATAAGTTCTTTATTATAAATATTATATCTTTTTTCTAGTTCTAAGAACTTGCGTAAGTAGTAAGTAATAAAGTACTATTATCTATCTCTCTATTATATTATATAAGCTTCTAATACTAAATCTAAAGCGTTAGTCTTAATCTACGTTAGTTTATTAAATCTAAAGGTTATTAGTATTAGTAGTTTAATATAAGCTTATTTAAGTTATTTAAATACTTACTCTTAGTTTAGTCTCTAAGTAAATAGTACGTCTTTTTAAGTAAGCTTAGTAAGTAGTATTATCTTCTTACTATAATTTTATATAAATCTTTAGTTAAAATTATAGAATTTTAGAAATTTTTATATTTCTTTAACGTTTTTTAGTTATAGTTAGTTCTATATAATCTTAATCTTATTTAGGCTTATCTTTACTCTATTAATACTTATTTAGAAACTAAGATATTTTATCTCTTTTTTATAGAATTCGCACTTTTTTAAATTAAGTCGTAAGTATGCTTTATTAAGGTATATAAGTACCTTCTTATTATATTCTACGTATTTATTAAGTATTTCTAAGTAAATAAGAATGTTATTAAAGTATACTACTATAAAATTATCTAAGTATACTCTTAGTACGTTATTAATTAATACTTAGAATATTACTAGTATATTTATAAGTCTAAATAGTATAACTATATACTTATAATATTTATATTATATTCTAAAAGCTATTTTCTATTTATTCTCTACTTTTATTTAGTATAGATAATAGCCTTTCTTTAGATTTAGCGCTGTAAAGTACTTAGCTTTATATAAATAGTTCTATAGCTTACTAATATTTAGTAATAAATACTATTTTTTACTATAATATTATTTAGCTTATAATAATCTACGTATAGCTATAGTTTTCTATCTTTCTTAGATATAAATAGAATTAGATATCTAGTTAGTAATTTTAATTCTTAGATAAATTTTTTTTCTAAATTCTTTTAATATATTTCTATACTTTCTAGAGTTTTTTTTCTACTAAACTATAGATTAATTCTTTTATTAGGTATATACTCTCTTTAAGATCTATTTAGTAATCTTAAGACTAGTATTTTAGTAAAGCGTCTTTTTCTATTACTTCTTTAAAAAGATAACTTTATACTTAGTATTTCTTTAGTATCTCTACTTCTTTAACTAAGTAGTCTAGTTAATAGCTTAATTACTAGTTAGTATTATTTTAAGCGTCTCTTTTAAGATTTCTAAGAGTTATATCTTCTCTTACTAACTCTCTCTTCTTATTTCTAATCTAGTTTCTATTTAGTATCTAAGGAGTTAACTACTGTTTTCTCTTATATATCTTATGCGAAGTAATATTACTTATTATTTTCTTATCTATTAGCTATTTTAGAGACTGCGTAGACTTTATTCTACGTATATATTTATAGTTCTTAAGTAAAAGCGTTTAATTTATCTAATTAATTCTAAGATTATACTTTCTTAACTAAGGTAATTCTAAAATAATATTATAAGTAGCTAATTTAAAATAGTTAAGATTAATTTTTTTCTTATATACTCTTATATTTATACTTACGTTATATATCTTATGTATTATTTTAGACTATTCTAGTATTAGTTACCTATTTATAATATATAGCTAATAAGCGTGTTATTTCTTTAGTAAGTAAAGCTTTATTCTAAATACTACTTTAGCTAATATATAGTTTTTCTATACTCTATAGTCTAGTAGTATATTTATATTATATTCTTTAAGTATAACTCTTAACTTAATAAGTTCTTTAGAGCTTATAGCTGCGAGACTTCTAAGTCTATAATTAGAGTAAGTTACTAACTTAAAAAAGACTCTAATTTATTAGTAAATCTATTTTTCTTCTTTTATTTCTAAAACTTTTTATATTTTAGATTTAAGTACATTTACTATTTCTCTTAATTATAGTTACTATTAAGTATAATCTGTATCTATAGTAAGTCTACTAGATTCTCGTATTCTAGAAACTATAAACGTTTATATTTATTCTAAAGATAATATATATACTTATCTTTATTATAGTTATAGTACTAGCGTTTATATCTAAAGTAGTTAGTTAGAAACTATTCTACTCTAATTTTATCTATATAGTATATTATATAGTCGTTACGTCTATATACTATTTATAAGAGTAGTTTATATATAGAGTTTCTCTAGTTATAGTTATAATAGTATTTCTTATTATTTAAGATTATAGCGGTAGTTCTCTTATTAATATCTTACTTATATTAGAGTTTAAGCTTTTTCTATAGTAGTTAATTCTTCTTATTAGAATTTTCTTATTATTCTACCTCGCTTTAATCTATATAATACTAATACGGTATTAGGTTATATAGTTTATCTTATAAGTTAACGCTTTCTTTATATTCTTTATATTCTTATTTATACTATACTTATTCTTATTTATTAAGTTATTTCTATAGTCTCTTTACTAAAGTATACTTTATTAGAGTTTCTACTAGCTTAGTTTTTTATTTAAACGTAATCTACGTATTATTATTAATACGTCTTATAACTTCTACTTCTATTTAGTAGAGTAGGTATAAGTATAGTTTAAGCGTAAACTTATATAGTTTATTATATAAGTTATTCTAGTTCTATTATTATCGTTAATCTCTTACTAGATCTAAAGTTTTATTTATAAGTTATTTATATTTCTATTAGATCTCTTTAGCTATTAGTACTATAATCTATTCTTCTATTACTACTTCTAATTATAGTATATTAACTTATTATATCTCTTAGTTTATTATCTTTTCTATAACGGGCTATAGTTCTAGATACTATATTATTATTATCTAATTGCGTATTAGTAGATTAGTTATAATTAATACTTCTTTTAGATTCTAATCTTTTATTATATACTCTTAGACTTCTTAAGTGTATTACTATTTATCTTTATCTTTTATCTCTTTCTATTTACCCTTTAGTATTATATAGTAATTTATCTTCTAAATTAGTTTATTACGTTTATTAGTATTTAACTATTTCTCTTATTAAATATAGCGTTTAATCCGTCTAGCCGTTTTATATAGTATAAAAGGTTCTATTTCTAGTATATTACTCTCTTACTTTAGCTCTTTCTCTAGCGTTTCTAGATTACTTCTTTTCTATAGACTTAGATATATAAGTAAGGTTTTTTTAGTATATTACGAGACTTATTATCTAAATTATTTTATATATTTTTCTTTATTACTAAGACTTATTTCTTTCTATTCTTCTTTTTTTAGTAAGTAGTAATTAATTTTCTAGATTAGTCTCCTTTTTTTAGTAGAGCTTAGCTAGTTATTATTTTATATATATATTCTTATTCGCTATACTATTATCTATAGGATAAATTCTCTATTATTAGGTTTATCTAGTATAAGTACTAGAATATCTTAGTCTTTGCTAATATTAATATTATTATTAGTTAGGTTATCTTATTTTAAGTAGTCTATTACTACTTTCTAATTTATAACCTCTCTATTAGTAATAGTTATATTAAGTTAATATATAACTTTATTTTTTATTTAGTAGTTCTAGGTATAATAACTTATTTTACTATAGTTAAAATAGTTATTATTTTTTTTATACTCGCGCTTTTTTTTATAAGGCTTCTTTTAGTCTTTCTTTACTATATTACTAAACTAGACTTCTTCTATAAAGTATAGTTTATAAGAATTATAGTTTCTCTACTTATAACTACTATAAGATAGCTTTAGCTTTAGTAGTTTTCTATAACTCTCTTTAAACTAACTTTTAGCTCTTATTTCTAATTATAGTTTATATAGCTTAGTGTTAAGTTATATAGCCTCTTAGTATAATTTATCTAAGATATCTATATTAACTCTACTGCGTATTAATTTTTACTTAACTTTATTCTTAAGTTCTTATTAATATATTTATTTTAAAGTATCGTTATCTTATTCTATTTACGTAGTATAGTATTAGAATTTAGTAGTATAGTTAGCTACTAAGTAGTTTTATTAAAGGCGTTAAATCGCTTACTCTATAGCTAACTTCTTATTTACTAATCTAAAGACCTCTTATATATAAACCTTAAAGACTTTATAGTTCTTAAATATAATAGTAATATTAGCTTTATTATTTATATTATCTAAGTATTTAATTAAGTATAACTTAATTTATTTAAAGGTATTACTTTAAAGGCTATTAGTTATTTTAACTCTCTTATTATTATCTTTTATATTAGTAGTAGTAATCTTAAAGTATAAGTTCTACTATAGTAATTAGTAATTAAGTCTGTTATAATCTTTATAGTAAAGATCTAGATATTAGACCTTACTAATCCTTTCTATATTATTATTATTAGATATACTTACTTAGAGGTAATTATAATATTAAGATCCTACTCTATATCTTCGTATTTAATAAACTCTAGAATATAGAGAGTATATTAACGTAAAGCTCTTATTAGTTAATTCTTACGGCGTTATATATATAATAGTTAATAAGGTAAAATAAGAAGTAGTCTCTAACTAAATAATAGCTATTAACTAGAGAAAGTAATTATAATATTCTAGTAGCCTATTATAGTATATTATATATATAAGAATAACTCTTAGTTACTCTTTTTACTCTACGTACTCTTATAGAGTATATAGAGTATAGAGAGCGCTAAGGCTTCTCTACTTAGTTATCTATTCTACTCTACTATTACTTTTAGCTATAATAGAGTATCTACTCTTTAGTACGCCTCTAAAGTAGAGCTTAACTAGTAATTATAATATTTATATACTATAAATAAATATAGATTCAAATTAGACTCTTATATAATCTTTAGCTAGTAGGTAAGAAAATTACTAAAGAGCTAGATATAAGTAAGATAAATAAAGAGTATCTACTCTATAATTAAATAAGAGAATCGCATAATACAGAATAAGCTATCTAATTTAGTAGTAGCCTTATTATATAAAAAGATTAGTATAATCTAACTATTATAAATAAAGATATTACGTTATATAGCTACTATATCTATTTAGTAAATTATGCGTAGCTCTTTACTCTAGGCTAGTATACTACTACTTAGGTAAATTATAATAAATAGACGTTTAATAAAGTAATTCTAGTACTTTAAATAGATTATTACTTAATTCTATTTAGTTTTTATAAGCGTAAAAGCATCTTAGTTTTTAGAAAAAACCTATTAACTTAGAAGTTTAAAACTACTCTAAAGCTAATTTACTAACTTATATATAAAGGAAAATCTAAGCTAATATATTACTAAGCTATCTTTAATATAATATAGATCTATTTTAGACTATTAATTAAATATAAGCTTACGCGCCTTTTATTTAGTATAGACTAGAAGATAGTATATAGTCTAGTAAAATTACTATATAGATAGCTAGAATCTATTAATATTAAGCGTCTAGTTATTAAATAACTAAGAGATATTAGTCTATATACTCTTATATTTAGTAATAACGCGGCTATACTAAAGGCGTTTAATTAGATATCTAACTAAAGATAGACTATCTTATTATAAGTATCTAGATAAGATCTACTTATATAGTTAATCTATTTAGCTTAGATAGATAGCGCGTTTTAGTTATAGAACCTACAGCGTATAGTATAAGTATAAAGATAAAATATACTTTAAAATAATAAGCTTACTAATCTATATTAAAGTAAATAGAAAGAGTATATAGTTATAAGTAGTATAATAGGCTAGCTCTTAGAGATAGATACTTAGTATATTAAAAAAGTAAATAATAGCCTTTTCTTTTATCTAACTATCTATAAAGATATTAATTTAGAATTAGATAAGAAGTTAGAATATAGTTTTAAGAAGCTAGATAGAAATAGTCTTAATATAGCTTAACTCTACTAAGTAAGTAATTTTTCTTTATATAAACTCTATTATTTATCTCTGTATAATTATAATTCTAAGCTTATAGATCTCTTATATACTCTACTTTAAGTTAGAGTAAAGCTTCTATAAATAGAATATATAATAAAGAAAGTAACTTAGATAAAAGTAATACCTTTATTATATCTAGTACTACTATAGAAGTATAAAAGAATATATATAGTAATAGCTTTAGCTTTATAGCTAATAGTATAGTATTTATAGAGTATATTTAAGAGTTTACTTATATTATTCTATTACTAGGCCTATTACTTTAATAAGTTTCTAGAGATTAGTCTTTATTACTAATAGACTTATTTATTTTATATAATTCTATAATCTAAAATAATAGTCTTTACTATATAGAGATATAATTCTAGCTATAAGAGTAATAAAATAAAGTAGTTTATAAGTAAATTAGTATAGCTAACTATATTCTTATAGTTAGTTAGTATTTTTATTATATTTAAGCTCTTTAGTTATAGTCGCCTCTATTTATTTTATATAAGCTAACTAGGTCTCTTTCTCTACCTCTATCTTAAGAACTATATTAAGTTTAAGATTACTAGTAATTTCTAAAGTTTCTATTCTATTTTTACTATTTTACTACTATAAATCTCTATATTTCTCTACTTAGCTCGCTAGCTCTATACTAGTTATATCTACTTACTAATATTAGTATAGAAAACTTAACTTTAATAGAGCTTATTTCTAGAGAAAGTATATTACTATCTTTTACTTAGTCTATATTAAGCTTTAATTATAAACTCTCTTTAGATCTCTTTAGTAGATATAATTATAAATTATCTTAAAGAAGTATTAGTAAGTAAATTCTAGCGCTAGTAAAGTAAGAAACTTAAGTAAAGATAAACTATCTAAAAGTAGTCTTATATTTTTATTAAATTATAAAATAAAGAGATCTTTATACTTAGCTACTATAATACTATAACGCGGTTCTTAGATATAGTAGCGTAATAGTAAGTACGTATAAAGTTATAAGAGAGAGAGTATAGTTCTATATAAAGTATAAAGAAGATAGCTATATTTAAAAAGATATTTAATATATAATTTTATATAAGTAGTTATAATAGTAGGTTTATTCTAAGAGTTTTATTTATTTAGTAAGTATAAATATTAAGAGAAGAGAGTAGTAGTAGCGTAGCTATACTTACTCTTATAGTAGCTCTTAAAATAAGTCCGTAGTATATACTATCTATTTAAGAAGTATTATAGTATATATATATATATATATATATATTTAAGAAAGATATACTTTAGATAGTTTTTTCTTACTCTTTATATTTATGCCTGCGTTCTAGTAATAGCTAGAGAAATAAGAGAGAGAGCGGCTGCTATAAGAGTTATTTAATTCTTAAAGAAATATAAGAAAGATTTAATTTAGTCTCTCTTATATAATAGTCTATTATATAAAATATTATATAAGAAGCTTAAACTAAGATCTTTAGTAGTCTACTTTATATTTAGCTTAGCTATACTATAGCTAAGCTCTAATTCTTATTTAAATATCTTCTTATTACTCTTCTATATAACTTTAGCTTAACTTAAGTTTAATTAAAGTTTAGTAGCTTTCTTATTAATATCTAAGCTAGCCTTTACGTAGGCTTAAAGGTTTAGCTTATATAGCTAAATATATACTTTAATTATTAATTATAGATACTATACTTACGTATATACTCTAACTATTAATTAAAGATACTATACTTATAGATATACTCTAATTATTAATTAGAAATACTATACTTATACAGAATGCTATATTTTATTATACTATAATAATAGCTAACTTTTATAGCTAAAAGTAATTATGCGCTATACTATAATAGAAAGAGCTATAGTTAAGTCTACCTATCTAAACTAAAAAGAGAAGCGGAAAAGGGGGCAGATCTAGCGCGATACCCAGTTAAGACGGGCGCGGCCCCGCCCGCCGCAGTCGCAGGGAAATAGGATGCGGCGACATCCGAAACATTCTGTTCACGGTCTACATGGACCAAGACTCGGGCAAGCAAAATCCACCAGGTATCTTTGATTTCCATTCTGATGCTGCTTAACAGGTCGGAATCTAGACTTTACATGCTGCGATATTCAAACCGATACTATTAGTAGGTATCCTTCGACCCGCAAGTCACCTAGTTCGTGCTTACGCTTTTAGCCCGCAATATCTTGTTGCTTACACTTGCATTGGACGATGCCGACAATAGACATTACTCTTTGATGTAGAACATCTATTACCATCTCTACCTCGACAACAAATCGATGAACCTTCTGAACATTCAGGCGACAAAGCTGTACGAGATGGCGACCACGATGGAGAGCTGGATCAACGGCAAATACGGCCAACAGTTCAGGTTTTGCGAGGAAGGGACTCTCTCGAAAGTAAGAGATATTTGGTACAGTTACCGCAGTAGTAGTTTCAAAGGCAAGGAAAAGGAACAATACGCACAACGCTCAACGGCAGCGATGCAAAGGGCTACGAGCTCGCGCGAGTATTACTTGAACAAGTCATCATATTCACTGAATGGCATCAGAGCAGCAGCTCCAGTTGGGATTCGCGCTGTCCAAGAGGCGCCTGAGCTCACTAGACATTATTGGGAGCACGGCAGCACGGACATGGATGGACTCTACTTGCGGAAACCTGAAAACATCAATCCGACGTTTGTTACCGGTACATCAACCCTTCACTACGGCACTGATCCTTTGCTTGGATTCCATCTTGGCACAGCCTATGCGCCGCTTACGAAGGAGTCACCGCTGCGTGGCCAAGACAAGGGTCGATTTAAGCCCGTGGAAGTCGGACGGCAGCAGTTCCGGGCGTGGATAGCATCATTCCGACGGTACCCACACCAGCAGTTAATGATGCACTTCTCGGCAAGCGATGCCATTGCATTTTCGTATGCCCTGCAACAACGACTCACCTCGGCTACCAGCTCAACAGGGTTCTATCGCGATTCATACCACTCGAAGCCACTCATTCTCGACAGCAAAGATTATTTGGGACCCGGTGGAGCTCCTACATCATTCACGGTAATCGATACTTCAAACCTAATCGATCACGTTGGTGCTCTCAATCTGCTTGTGGCTTCTGTCCCGCTCCTTCAAAAGTCTGGAATATCCAGTCTGTACACCCAATCTTTGGTGAAGAGACAGGAAAAACAGAATACATCGACAGTTTGCTTTGTGGTCACTTCCCAACTATTACAACGTTACTGGGCTTGATTCCAGTTGAGTACTGGACCAACATATCATCTACATCAATGATGGATAACTTTATGTTTGACTCTGGTTTCGGCCGCGGGGGCGGTGGACAGATGCATGCTAGGCTTACCTGGAAACGACCTGTTTCATGGCAGACATTGCAACCACTGGTATCTGGACGACTTCATTTCGACGAAACTGGACTCGCCCAGATGCTCCACAAAGTCTATCTCAATATGTTCGGAAACGAAGATATGCACAAGTGGTTCGCAAAAATGGACCAGCATACCGTCACAAACAACTCACTTTTGCGTTACAATGGCAGAAGCTTTGCGCTGGTCCTCCGCTTTGTACAAAATAGGGTTATTTGCAACTGGACCGAAGTCATGGGTCGTCTCCTCGCATTCATTGAGAAGGACTCAACCTTGTTGATGAGCCTCAACTACATCCAAGAACTCTACTTATACCTTCATCTTTACGATGTGTATTCGAATGATACCTTTGTACCTGCTTTTGTCCGGACCAGAACTTCTCCCGGTGCCCCAGGATTGAAGGGCTGGGCGAATATCCCTCCCATTCTTTACGTCACAAAGAGGTACCACGAAAGAACTTGGTAGCGATAACCAGGGTGAAGCCTACAGAGATCGGTTCTCCGATACTTCATTGCGTAGTGCAGTCGTCGCCCAATTCACCATCTGACAGATGGCAAAACAATTTTTCCACGATTCAATTATCGTTCGGAACGATGTCCACGAGCGGCGAAAGGTACAGTGACACGTTCAGAGTGCACATTGTGGAAGACAACCTGGGATGGAATGGCGACTCACCGCTCCTGGCAACATTTATGGCCCCAACATGGATGCTGCTGCCTGAACCTAAAACGGCAAAAATAGCTTTCGGAATCCAGAGTACTCCAACCAGCACCGCCGTTCTCATGACATCGCTTGGTCTTGAATTAAACCTATATGCGACAAATTTGGGAAACGAACGGAACGTTTGCTTCACGAAATTTTATCCAAATCTAGCCGAATCCACCAGTCTCAATGCATTGTCTGGCAGCGACTATAACGACTCAGCGGCATCAAATGCAGCGGCTCGGATCCGCATCACAGCAACAGCCGACGCCGACACTGAAAGGATAGGGAGAACTTCTCAATAAATTCATTGTGTGTTATTGCGATTGTCTACAGAAATCATGGTGAAGCAGGAAAAGGCCGTTCTGTAACCGATGCCACCGCCTGAGCAGATAGCAGAGGGCTGGATGTCCTATACGTAAGTGCTTGATAGTTAAAGGAGATACCTATTTAGACGTTAAGTACGATTACTAGTAACGGAATTGGCTTGGGCATCCTAAGCTCGTCACATGGCGGCAGTGCAAGGCACATTCTGACATCAATGAAAAGCTGTCACCACGGGGGAGGTACGGCAGCGTTTCCATTTAAACTTATGAAGGCTATCTAGGTGTTAAGGATGATTTGTTTTTAGCTGCAGGTTGGAGGGACTGTTTGCGCGTAGCAAGATAGAGCTACAGACATCAAATTCAAACACTGAGCTAGCTCCTCCGGGTACCGACACTGTGGGACTGTAGACAGCCAGGCTCCGCGAAACAGTTGCCGGATATGGTGGCACTGGCAGGAGTTGTTGTCACCAATGTCTGAAAATTCTAGTCTCCAATGCCTGAGAAAATACCATTTCAACACCCATTTTGTTCGAGCACGGTTATTAACCGGTCTCACCAAACTACTTAAGCATCGACTTGATCCAGTTGGCCGGCGTGCTCGCATAATTGCTCTGGAAGTAGCTGCTGTGTGCGGCAGCGTTCTGTCCGTTGTTGCACGCGATATCGCCGTCTGCGCAGTAGTTGCGCAGCTTGCTCGCCCAGAGCTGCTCGGCGGCGAGCTGGTCGCCCTTGCGCGGCCACGACTATGACGGGAAAGCAATCAAATTCAGCGTTGTGTGCGTGTGGAAGAAGGGCAAAGAACAGGCAGACAACTTACCCCGTCTTTATTGGAGCCGGTCCCGACGTTGAACGTCTGCGACGCGGTATGGCGCGGATCGCCATAGACAGCCACGGCCACGACTGTTTAGCATAGAAGAGAACTGGTCAGCAAGCCTAGTCACGGAACGTAGCGAACAGTCCGAGGCACCTCAGGAAGCAAATTCGAACCTACCGTTCTTGCCCGGCGCGGTAGTCGGGTCCATCGCGGGGCTTATACTCTGCTTGCAGCCCTGAGCGACGCTGCCCTGAGCGGTGCCACCGCCGCCTGAGATGATGTCGGTCACGATCTCCGCGCCCTCGCTCCAGCCCGTCAGCACGATCTGGGAGTTCGGGCAGGAGCTGGCGAAGGCGGTGATGGCAGCGATGCCGTTCTTGATACCCGTCTCCACCGCGCCGCAATAGCTGCCGCTCGTGGCCGGATAGTCAATGTTGGCCGTCCCGCAGCTGCTGCGACCCTGGCAGACCAGCTTGGTGATGGACTGCTGCGCGCCCGGGTAGTTCTCGCCGTGCCCGACGGCGATGAAGATCTGCACGTCGTTGCACGCAGCGGCGGAGTTGGCGGTCGTGGGCGCTGCGAGGACTTGAGGCAGGACGGCGGCCAGTAGTACAGTCTTGAAGAAGGAGGTTGCCATGGTGTTTGGCATAGGTTTATCACTGCGGCGGCGCGAAGAAGTAAAACGTTTCGGGCACATAAGCTTGTGGGATGCATCAGTAAGATATATATATTTCAAAGATAATAGATAATCTGCCATCGTTGTTAGTTAAGCCCTGGCGACGCGTCGTCAGCCTCGAATATTCTTATATTTCCAACGAACTGCCGAATGGTGGGAAGTTCCTAATCCCCTAGTTCCCGCGGAGTCTGTCCCGAGCGCCTACAATGCTGCGCAGGGCATGAGGCTTGTCTTCGTCACCGATTGCGTAAGCTCTACCTTCAGAGATTAACGGCTTGAGCGTATTCGCAGACTGGGTAGTAGTCTGCTCGAGCTAGATTAGCTGGCGGCAAGGATTCCTTACACTATAGAGAACTGTAATTGCAAGGCTAAGCTTATACTATATATTAATATAGCGCGGTCGAAAGCTACCCGAGCTTACTATACGACGCTAGATAAATCCGCGAGACTCTTAGTAATACTATTAACTAGACTTATATTAGTTTCTAATAGTAGGCTTATTTTATTAGTTTTTTTTATATTAACTATTTATATATATATATATATATATTATTTACCTCTTTTACTTTATCTTTATTATTAATAGAGCTATTTTAATAACTTCTTTATAATTTAATATATTATAGAGTATTATAGTTTATTATATTCTTTACTATATTTAGTACTTATATTATCTATAATATAGTATATATAAATACTTTATATATAGTAAAGAAATACTACTCTCTATATATAAAAGAGTATAATAAGATAGAAATTACTTTTAATTACTTCTAATAAAATAAATAAGCGCGCGTATTATATTACTAATTATAAATAAGATATATCTATAAGTTATTAAATAAATAAGACTTCTAAGTATTAATAACTTTAGTACTTAAGATTTTATATATACGCGTTATAATATAATTATACTAAAATATTAAGCTATAGCTTAGTCTACTAAAGTTAGCTCTAAAAGCTACTTACTTTACTAATTTACTAAAACTTAGTAATATTATATTTTAAAGTTATAACTTAGACTTTTTACTATATTTATTTCTTATATTTAATAGTATACTAGTTATAATAACTACTACTACTATATATAAGAGTAAGAGAATAGAACTATAATTATTTTTATAGAATTAGTAGAGTTATAGAACCTCGAACTCTAATCTCTATTTAATCGCGAGCCTGAACTGTGTAAATCACATCACATTTTAAGAATATCTAGAAGAACAGAATTAAGGAGAATAGAAGCGCCTCCGCCCTCGCGCAATCCTACGCCATGGCAACACCAATCCTCGGCGCCTCAAGAAACAGCGTCCCAAACGCGTCCTTATCAAGCAGTTTCGCCGGCGCGTTCCCAGCAATATGTCCGACAGACGTGACATCCCACTTTGTAAAGCTAAGCTGCGCCCACAGATTCACGGCCGTGGTATTTGCACCTTCACCCAAGCCCGGTGTGCCCAGCCACGTGGTGCGAACAGCCTCCCACTCACCTGGACCGTCATATTCGGGCTCGGGATACCACGTCGGATCCGAGTCGGGGACCTTGGGGAACGCATACGGCGGGTCGGGATCGACGTCCTTGATGAAGAACGTCGCGTACTCGAAGGGGGGGATGATGTCGCTCGATAGCTTAGGCACGGGCGAGGAGAGCGCGATGCCCATTGTCAGCGGCATGGCTGGGGCAGAGCCGTTGAGGAGGCTGGGGATCTGATTGGGGTCGCTCGCGCTCGTGGGGTCTTCCAATGGACAGTCTGTAGAGAGTTAGCTGGCAAAATATGTCTCTGCGCGTCCTCAGGTGCTTACATATGTCCCACAGGGCCCTGGGCACGGACTTGATAATAGGGACGTTTGCCTCCCAGACAAGAGGCTTCGGATCGTCGCCTTCCTTGGTCATCAAGGCGGGTATCTTGGGTGGTTCTACGGTGCTGATGGTGATTGTTAAGCTGCTTGAGAGCGGATCCGTGAGCTGCATTGGCTTTGCATAGATGGGCCCTTTGGGTCCAGGTACGTGCGAGGTGTAGGGATCGCCTGAGATGGGTTTCGTGACTACATTTGCAGAATCGATCGCGAATCGGCAGGCTACGGTGAACTGGAATACGGCACCACGTACGTTCCAGATCGCATCCTCTGGTTTTGTGCTGTCCTTCCCATCAGGGATCAGGCCATTATTGCAGCAAAAGACGTGGCCGGGTATCGGGTCATCGCCAGCTTCAGCATGCGCATCGTGCTTGTCACCGCCTTGCTTGCTCACTGACACCGTAGTAGATTGTGACGTCGAAGGCCGTGGCAGGTCGGACTGCAGAACAAGATTGTAGAAATCTGCGAGCGGCAACGCAGCTATTGATCCGCTGCTGCGGTCTCCAAAGTCAATATCGAATCCAAATACCCAGAAGTTGACGTGAACCGTGCCGGCCATGGGAGGGCCTTGGAGGTAGAGGGTCGCGCCGATTTCGACGTTGATGTGGATCGTACAGATCCAGAGGTCCAGGGTGAACTTAACACCGATGCTCAGACCTCCCTCCGCCATGAAGTGGAACGGCTTATAGTTGATGAGGAAATCAGCATAGGCGTCAAAGAAGGCGTAGAGGACGCCAAGCGACAACGACACATCCAGCCGGCCACCCCCCATGCAAACCTTAGGTGTGATGGCAAAGTACGCTTCTCCTCTGATGGCGATCGACGAGTCATATGACCAGCTGATGCCCAGTCTCGGCGGGTTGGGATACTGCGAGGGCGGCTGGTACGACCGATGATAGCCTCCGATGGTAAACACCCAGTCGCCTTGCAGGGTTGGATCGCTACCTCCAAACCAAGTGTACAGTGCAAAGCCTCCGGTAAGATGGCAGCTCGGATTGAGCACGTAGGAAGTTGGTGTGAGTTGACCCTCAATCTTGAGAGTGCCTGCGTCAAAGTCTAGCGTGGCGACGACGCCGAGCTGAACATGAGCAAATTTGACATCGTCAGAAACTCCGGCTGGCATGTCAGCAGTTGCGACGCCGAACAGGCCGAGCTTGACCTTAGGATCCCATTGGACTACTACGACTGCCTGAACTTGCAGCATTTGGAACGCCAGGACAGTCAGGCCTGCAGCTACCCAGAAAGAATCCGGCTGTGGGAAAAACCAGCCGCTGTCCATGAGCGAGGCAATCTCTTTGTCAGGTCCATCCGAGCTTGGGCTCTTGATGAACGGGAAGTCGAGAACATTTGTGACGCTGGGGAACTGCAAGTTGGTATTGTACCCGAAGCCTCCGGTTACACCGTTGATCTCTGCAAACTCAAAGGTTGCAATGGGGCCTTGAAGAATGAAGTAGACGAAACCACATTCGAACGATTCAGTTTTTGCGGTAACGCTGCCATAATAGCCAGCAGCTTCGAAGGTGTAAGGCTTGAACGTGAGGATGGCAGCACCTTGATAATAGTCCACTGTTGCCGGAGGTGGGCCGGGGAGAGTTTTGGTGCCGTGAGCGAACATGCCGGCGATATTGATGGGAGCTTGGTCAAACGCAATAGCAAGACCTTGGAGGTCGAAGGAAGGAGTCGGCAATGTGAAAAGAGAAGTGCCGTCCTCGAAAGCAAGGTTCAAGCTGAATCCTATCAAGCCCACTCCGATGGGGCCCAGCAGGATTGAAGCATCCACGAGAATGGAAAGGGTGACGGGCTTGCTCAAACTGACCTTGAGGCCTAAGTTTTTCACCGTGATGGGACCGAATTTCTTCTGGTACGGTGCTTTCGATGAACCGGGGTCTTGTGATTCGCCGTCGGTAATGACAGCGACAACTTGACCGGAGCCGTCGTTGGCGGAATCCTTGCCGTCCCTTGACGTAGCTGGTTGGGGGGCAGGGGGCTGACCATAAACATAGTCCAACGCAACCTTGGCCTTTCCTGTATCGTCCTTGAGCACAAGAATGAAGTGGAAGCCGGCGGCCAGAACCACATCGGTGGGTTGGTAGCTCTTCTCATTCTTTGTTACCTTGTAAGGCACCTCTTTCCTCTTCTGCTTGGACAATTCGGCATTGACGGCCGTAATTCCTTCATATGTGATGCCCCTTGGGGCACCTGGCTCGTCTTGCTGCTGAACATACATGAACAGCATTTCGTCAAAAGGCTGTGTGACGTTTCCAATGATGGGTACGTCAACCTCTGGCAGTTGCTTGATGGAGACAATGAAAAGCCTTTGCACAGGAGGCTTCGATTTCATTCCCTTCATTGTAGGTCCCTGGTATTGTACGGCTTGAAAGGTCAGCCATTCGATATCAACCCAGGCGGTGAAGAACAGCCCATTCGCGACAGCATCGGGCACCACAGCCCTGGAAATCTCCAAGCCGACTGCATCTTGTGTCTTGGGTGGCTTGACTGGGATCTTTGCGACAAAATCTGGTAATATCTCATCCATGCTGCTGCCGAGAATACTACTAGCAATCGCCCCGACCGTTGTACTGTCTGCCTGAGTCTCCTTCATCTTCAAATTTGCGACAAACTGCCAGCTGTCCTTGGTATTCTTGAAATCCAGATCAAGCTCAAGAGCACCAAGCAGCAGCACACCACCAATGGTGAAGCTTGAGCCTGCACCAGAAGGATCATAATCATACTCGACCCTCATTGTCTTGATCTCAATGTTGTCAAGAATGGATCTCACGGCTCCCTTGGAGCTGTCGTCAAAGAATTGGACCAGAGTAGATCCGTACAGTCCGTCCACACCAGCAGTAATTTGCCACTTGCCGCTCGTGTAGGCAATTGCGCCGGTAATCTGGGCTGGCATTCCATTCTCGGCATCGTCCGGCGGTTTGATCATGACAGCCAGGCCAAAATTGATGTCAGGTGTTTTCGCATCCCAGGCGTAAGAGGCATCGAGATAGATTTGTCCAAGGTAAAATTTGGGCAAATCGTTTCTCGTTGTGCTGGGATCACCGCAGACTACGGTTCCAGAGAACGCGAACCCGCCGCTGCCAATCATTAACTCAGCTTGGGTTACTTCGTTCGGAATCTCCTTGGGCATGCCGCTCAAAGCACCAATCTTGGAAAGATCAAGGTACATTGGCCACGTTTCGCCCTTGTTAAGAGTGACAGGCTGAAGATTGTCATAGGCTTCATAGTCTGGAAGCATCAGCTGCAGTTGCTGGGCGTCCAAGCCAGAAGAGTTCCACAGTTTGCAGGTCAGCGAGCTTCCTTGACCTCCTGTTTGCCACTCGTATGTCAGGAGGAAGATTGCAAACGCCCCAGAGGAGAAGTTAACACGAGCTTCCCAGTCGATCGCCACTCTTGTTACCTTGGAACTAGGACCGTTGGCACCTTGGCCTGTGTTGTCCTGGAGGACAATCACCATACGACGCAGATACGGCAGGTCAAAGGAGATAGGCCCTGCTGTTTTCTTCAGCCAGTCGGCGAAGTTGAAATTGTCACCCGGGAGGTTGAGGATGCTCTTGAGCACGCCAAAAACCTTGCTCATGATATCCGTCTTCGAGTCGAGAACCAGTTCCAGCTGCATTTGATCCTCGAAGACTTCGATGGCTGCGTCGAAAAGGATGTCGGACACGAGGAATTTAGCCTCAAAGGTCAACGAGCCGTCATGCAGGGCAAGGGCTCCAGGTGCTGCTCCCTTCTCTGCTGCTCCTGGGAACCAGGTCAAAGTCCTCTTCGCTATCAGAGATGCACTCTTGACGGACATTCCTGCCAGCACGGAGATATACTTGTTGACTGTTGTCACTGCGTCGGTGCTGAGGTCGAACTCGAACCTTAGCGTCACCCTGTACTGATTCAGCGGCTCGAACCATGCAGCATTGCGACGGCCTTTTGTATTTGCCTTATCCAGTGTAAGTTGAATGGCATTGAAAAATATGATTGCCGGGCTTTTTGCAAGGGTGTTGAGATTTGCGAATTTGACCAGATCGCCCAAGGAAATCGTCAGAGGCTCGTCCCAGGCATTGGTGTCCAAGCCAAGGACAAGAATGTTCGCACCGGGAATGATTCCTTGGCTTGGCGGAGTGCTGATACCGAAAGCGTCCGCCACAGCATTGGTGCTGTAAAGGAAAGCCGGAGTATTCGGGTCGAGAGTTGCCTTGCCTCCAACCACCACTGCACCGCTTGCGCCTCCACTTGTTAGCGGAATGGCAAAAGCAAAGCCACCAATCGAAGGCCCGGTGGCGTTGAGGATCGACAGCCCTTTGGCTTGAATCGCATTTGCCAGGTAATTTCCAAACTCGTCGGAATCAAGCAGAAGAGTCGAGCCAGTGGCAGGAGGTGGGTTTGACCCAACTAGACAAATGTTTCCGCGATGCAATGCACTCACAAATGTGTCTAACGATGTTTCTGCGGTCAGAACAGAAAATTGCGTGGGTTCGATGGTGACATTTTTGACGCGGCTCGCGAAGAAATAATAGCCGTCGTCCTTGGCAAGTGCTGGTGCACCGACTATGGCGGGCGGGCTGACGAGCTTGAAAAACTCCGGCGGCGCACCCGTGCCAGAAACGGGGGCGTCGTCGGTGTCTTCGTTCGGGTCGGTTCCATCCTCGTCATCAAATCTTCCATTGATGACTACGCCACATTGTACGTGGAAATACAGGATATCAGAACTGCCAGGCGCAGCCATCATGCCGCTGACTGAGTCCGACGCCGCGTGTGGGACAGGAATGTTGACCACGTTGACGGGAAAGAATTGAATGCCTCCTGCAAAACCATTTGCTGGGATTGCCGTGTTTTGAACGGGTACGACTGTCTTATTTTGATATCTTTCATACAATACTGGGTTCGGCAGTGCAAGGAATTTGTGCCGCACAGTCCCGTCCGAATTGTCATCTCGACATAAAATTTGAATGTACTCGATGTAATGGTTGGTGGGCCGGGCATTCGGGTACACGTACGCTTGAGGATGCGGATAGTAAGGCTCCGGTGGATGGCAGTTCTGTGACCAAACCTGATTGAGGGTGGCGAGAAGCCACTGTCGCATCTGTGCATTTGTTTTCCCAGGGAGATAGTTATTGTAATCTTGGAGAAACGTATTGTAGACCTGACCGGGCGGCAAGAACCGTTGGCTGATCAGGTTGACGAGATCTTGGACGCTGGCCCAGTACTGGGCGTATGGATTGACAGCTGCATGTTCGAATGTAACCGGGTTGACTGCGTTTGGCTTTTTGTAGCTGAAGGTTGCCCCGTTGTCCAGAGTTTGCAAACCAAAGAAATGAGGAAATTTGGTTGCCAGAACCCGGGGCGGGGTGGGCAGGGCTTCGCGTCCAATGATGGTGTACAATACCAGAAAGAGGATGATCTCTGCGGCTAGTTTGGAAATCAGCTTGGGGAATTTTGGACACACGAAGAACGGAGAAGGAACTCTGTTGTGCATCGGGGCATGCGGGTTCACACTCACATGGATGTCTGTGACGAGAGCTCGGATTGGAAACCACGATGTTGTAAGGCAAGGCCGACAAGATGAGGTTCACTGGGGTCGAAGATCGTGAACCATGGTGGCTGAGCTTCATGGAGGTGAAGTGTGGGAATGTGGGCACGCCCTGGCCCAACCACCACACGATCTTGTTCTCTGTCTGCTCGTCTACATCTCCGCCCAGATAGTGGGAGACGCGACCGCTGTCTGGGAAGTAGATGATGCAGACGATGGAGTATCGGTTGGTCAGAGTGGGGTCTTCCGGTATCACGCCTATTGGCTGTGGACCGGGAACTTGTCGTCGCACCGCGATGCAGTACATTTGCGCCGGGGTCGTTGTACCTGGGACCAGTTGCTGCGGTGGATTTCTTGCAACGAGATTAGGGAGACTGACAGCCTGGTCCACAGTTGGGCAGAGTCGGTTGGTGAAGATATCTGCGCCGAGCACATTGCTGAGCTGTGGAGTTGCGACCGAGATGGTCCTGAGTTGGGCAAACCAGACCCAGTTGGCGACTGCCGTGCCCTTGCCGTCCCAGAGAGTGTTGATGTAGGCCAGTCCATTCAGGGTTCCAATATAGTTGACAGGCGCAGGATTAAGCCTGGTTCCGGCTTCCCAATTGGGGCAATACAAGACTGTGAGCGGTTGGCCTGCGTTGTCGTAGATGAGGTAAGAAATGGCGGCAGGCGTCTGGATGGCATCTCCTTTGATGGTGCTCAGGACACCGCCGTAATGGTCTTCGTCCCAGTGGGTGATGACGATGCTGTTGAATTTGCACTGGTTCACGGTGCTGTTTTGCCATTGATATCGCGACGTGAGCCATTGGACGGCTTGACGGATGGGGTTTGGATCATTGATATTGGTGTTGGGGTTGAGCTTTGTCATGGTGGAGCCGCCGTCAATGAGCACAGCACGAGCCACAACGGGCGGGGCATTGTTGGGCGGAAAGTAAACCAAGAGATGGATGGAGCAGTCGCCATTGCCGACATTGACATGGTACGAGTCCACTCCCCAGTCGGGCATGATGAAGATGATGTTGGAATTGCAGAAATGATCCGTAAAGGGCCAAGAGAGAAAGAGGAACAACACTTTCTGCGGACCATGGCTTGAATGGGTCCGATGGATCCATGGAGGCACGAGGAAAAATTACAAACCGGGAGCGAAATATAGTGGATTAGCAGGCACTGCATAGCACAGGCTTTAGATCTGTGTTCATCAGCAGCAGAGAATAAGCTGAACTAACCCCGCACTCGGCTGCATCTATCAGGTGCACGTGCAGGTGCGATTGCGCTTGTGGCTGCGGGTACGATGTGGTTGCCAGCTATGCTCCAAGCGGGGTGGCGTGCATGTGGCTGGCTGAAATCGACAACGGGACGGGATGGAACGAACAACCCGCATTTCCGATGCACGCCCGCATGGAAATCGTACATGTCCATATCGACCGCCTTTGGTTCTAGACCTCAGCTGAACTCAGCTGAAAAAAAGACCTGCACAATCAACGAATGAACGTCTATACTAACGTACTCTTATCACACTGCCTGCAACACTCACTCGCCTCGACCAGTTTTCCCCCATTTCATTTCCCATCAATGACCTGCAAGACCAGCTTCCTCCACACCTTCAAGAAGAAGCGATTGTGGGGTCTTCTGGGGGACGGATGATGGGCGCCTTCAGCTGAAGATAGCCCTCAATCGCTGTGTATGGACCGGGCTCATACTTGGGCCGGTTGTCCACCTTGCCCAGTCCAAGCGCCATGTATTCCTGCGCGTCTCCTGCACCGGGGTCAATGAACGGCTGGATCCACGCCCAATTCGCCGTCTGCAGCGCCGGAATGCCAACTGCACTGCCCGCCACAGTCTGGTCCTTGTTCGGCGGACTGAGCTTGTAGCCGTCTTGGAGCACCTTTTTTGGGTCCCAGTACTTCTGCACGTCTTCTGTGACCACCACCGGACCCATGTGGAAGAACGCCGTCATCTTCTTCATCGCGTCCTCCCATGTCCACGACGGCAGCTGGAGGTTGTTGATGGGCAGGATGCTGCTGTAACTCGTCACAGGCACAAACGGGTCCATGATGAGTCCAAACACTCGCAACTTCCCGTTCCAGTCTCGGCTGTAGGCACCAGCTGCCCGCTCTGGCGGCTGTACCTGAGCATAGTTGTCTGGTTTCAGCCAGAAACTTGACAGCTTTGGGTAGTTGTCCGTGCCGAGCGGGTTCACCGGGCCAGTGGCTGGTTCATCTGCGTAGAACGTGTACAGCTTCGTCATATCCAGCTCATTGCCGGGCGTCGGCGAGTCGGATGCGTCAAAGTAGCCAACCAGCCCGTCGTACGCGCGTTCCTTGTCGCCTATCTTCACTGGAAACTCGTACACGTCCTTACCGTCACCTTTCAGCAACCCGAAGGGCATCTGGGTGCTTTCATGGTTATCCAGACTTGACTGGTCCTTCTTCGAGTCAGTCGCCAGCTCCAAGGACCATCCTGCGTTGACCAGCGCCAAAGGTCTGCCCACGAGCGAATTAAGGAATCCCGCGTATGAACTTGGCGCCGAGCCCGGGGCCTCGAGCGACTTGTTGGCCATGGCCAAGAATGCGAGCAAGTAGGTCTGATCTTTGCCCGTCAATTTCTCCAGCAGGTAGTCCAGCTGAGCGGTGTTTGTTGGCTGGGACGGTGGAGGGAACGGCAGCCACTTGGCACTCACTGATGTGACCTTCGGCGCTGTTGGGGATGCGATACGGACTTCGCGGTAAAACGTGCCGTCCGGCAGGAAGAGCTGCAGCCCGTAGTCGACGTAGTTCAGCACTGCCCAACCCCAGATCGGGTTTTCCCATTCCGTCACTGGGCGCCAGTAGGCGTAATCTAGTGGCTGCTTGTCTGCTCGATCGTCGTGTTTCACAAACACAGCGTTCAGTCGAGCTGGTTGGTTGATTTGAGGTGGAATCTGAATGAATTCGTTGTGGAGCGTGTCCTTCTCCTTGTATACAACGTTGGGCGTACCGTCGTCCAGGCTTGGTGGTGCTAGATAGTCGCTAATGCAAGGGAAGATGGCCTGGTGATCTTCGGCCCCGTACCGAGGGTCAATGGAGCATATCGACTGTCCGAATTTATCGATAACGTTCAGCTTGCGGAATCGGAACTGGCCGTGGGTGACTGGTTTGAATGGGACAGCCAGGTTGGACGACTGCTCTGGCTGGCCCGGCAATGGAGGGGGTTCAAATCGAACCAGTGATCCATATGGCGTGAGCTCAGATTGCCGACCAATCAGTCCGATCAAGTCGGAGGTGAATGGTCCGATTACTGCGTCCGACAATGGCTGAACACCCTTGTCATTTTCTCTAGCTGGGTACCGGACGGTCGGCTTGATGTGAGTTCCATGCATGAGCGTGATGAGATTGTTGATGAAGCCGTCCAACGGTGCCGACAGGAACGGTAGCTTCCACGTATCTTTCAGCACCTCGTCACGCTGGGCCTGAGTGGGAAGGTAGGTTTTCAGGATATCTGGGTCTACGCTACTGAACAGGCTGGTGATCTGGGTCTGGAGCGAGAAGTTGGGCTGCGGGAGCAAAAGGATTCTTCCCGACATGGTTCTCGTGTCATTAATCTGTTCGTTGGGAAGGTTCACACCGTCAGCAAGGCCGAGCCTCCAGAGTGGATGTATCGTCTTGGTGTCCTTCTCGACCAAAGCCCAGTCCTTCCAGGGGACATGAAAGTACTCCGCCTCCCACTCAATGAAGAGTGGAAACCACGCCTGGCTATCGCCCCACTGGTCTCGCATGGGATCCGATGCGCCTCCATGTTTGCCGTGATCATGATACAGAGGAAGATAGTCTCCGGCTGACGGCTTCACTGCGCCTGCTGACGGGTCAAGGGCAATGAATTCCTGGGCTAGAGCAAAAGCTGCCGCTTGCAAATCCTTCGGTAGTCTATCGGTGCAGAAAGTCGCTGCATCAGGCGTCGTAGTCTTTGGCGGCACAATCTGAGTGTCAAAACGCACAAGTAGCTTATCAAGATAATCGTCAGGCCAGCCAGACTCAATGCCAGAGATTAAGAAGGTCGGATCCCGTGGCTGTTGGAACTCCTGACGGACTCCCGCTTGTGGCAGCTGGCGATACTTAGTCTTGTCAGTCGAGTAGGTGTCGATCATCTTCTTCTGTTGGCTGATGAGGTTGGTCAATGTCGTTATTCTAGCCGCCAAAGGGGCTAATGGATACTTGGCCGTTTTTCGGTCGTCGGGCGTCAGACAGACATATTGCCACCAGTACGAGAACATATCCCATTGAGCCTGCATGTAAATTCGCTGCGTGCTGTCGTGAATTTGTTGGGCATTATTGAGAATCTCCAGGTTGTTGGACTCGTCTGGCGTCGGATCAACAGCAGGCTCTCCAGGCTTGTTTTGAAAGTGCCAATACACCCCGCCAGCTGTGCGAGCAAAGTTCCAGTTCTGCACTTCGTCAATGGCGGTACGTAGGGCGTCGACACCCTCGTCCTGAGTACGCAAAAGTGGGCCGAGAAGGTGAATGTCATTCTCAAGGTCTGTGGTATGATGTGTGTCCAAGTACGCAAGGAGCGAGTCTATGGGTGTCGTGCCCACTGCAACGGGCATGTCGTTGGCGAGTGAATTGGCGCAGACGTTTGCAGGAACCTTTGGCGGCAACTTGCCTGCATTCCAGACCACGTTGTACAGCGCACCGTGACAAAGGACCTGGGCAGGCGTTGTCTGCTTAAGCCAGGTACTTATTGCATCGGGCCACGGTTCAGATCCGTTGAGAGCCAAGTTCAAACCATTCAGCCGATCTCCTCTGCTCACAGTTCCATCTGGAGAAAGGTCGCCAAAAGGATTATTGAGTTCCTTGTCATGCCATCCGATGACATAATAACTTGCGGTTGCGGCCGTGAGATTGTTTGGTTGCTTGTTGACTGTGCAAGCAAAAGTATCAAGGGTCGAGAAGACATTGCTGCAATGGGGCTGATAATCGGGGAACAGATGGTTTGAGCTGCTCACGACTGTCAAGTCGGCACGCTGCTGGGTGGGATCTTCTTTCCAACTGTTGGCCTCTTCCCTGTAGCCAATAAAGATCTCTGCTTGCTCTGCGATGCTGATTCCTGTGTTGGGATCCGACGCCGTCGAAGTGATGTATGGGGAGACATCGACCTGGAGATCGGCATTGTCTAAGCTCGGGTCATCAATGCCTCGCATCCTGTCGCTCTCGATGACCCATGCTTCAATCGCATTGATTTCCATGCCATGGTCGCTGTTGGGGGAGTTGTCAGGAGCCTTTGGATCCAGCTTTCGAATTACCAGCCATCGGTTCGGAAGTGGCCGAAATTCGGGGTTGCTGAAATCTGAATCGCTAGCAGAAGATGCTTGGAAGCCTTTCTTCTGCCGCTGGGAGCTGTGATCGGATGCAGAGGAGGTTCCGGCCACTCCGCTCCTGTAAAAACGCGGCAGAATCCAGTGGAGATAGACTCCAACTCGGGTCGTACGGGTCTTTTGCTGGCCGAGGTCCGTGAAGCGTGGATTTGACGACGAGGGCGTGCAGTTATGGAGATCAGTCTGATCTAGGATATCGCTTTGGATGAGAGAGTCGTCCAACTGCAGGAATGTGTAATTTGGCTGCGTGAGAGGAGCAATCTTTGCGTCTGTTTCACCGCCACTGCATACAGCGGAATTAAACACAAACGCGTCCAGCTTGATGGGGATGGCTAGGACGTTTGGTTGAGCCATGATCAATGAATAAGATGGCAGCTTGCTGGAGTACTGAAGGCGATGCCCTTGGGGTACGAAGAGCTTCGCCCGACTGTATTGACAGAGTGCAGAGATGGAGACTGAATCCGATCGCTCGATAAGTTTCGGCTCGGCGATGGTCCGAACAAACAAGAGGCAGTCCTACCGTGCATCGCAGGGGACGGTCCAGTCAGCACGAGAGTGCATTGGCGACTGAGCACCGGGAAAAGAAAGCCATGTTCAGCCGCAAGCTACTCTCTACAGAAAAATGAACAATGCATGCATGCATCGTGGCTGGCTGAACAGTTTTGGGTTAGCTGCAGATGCGCGTATGCGTCGTGGCTGGCTGGACGTGGTCTCCGGAGGTATCGATTCATGCAGTGAGCGGATTCAGATGAAAACGTATTGGGGTGCACTGCAAGGTCAGGGATAATGTATGCCAGCGTGGATGAATTGATGGCCATCTCGACCTCAGCTGTAGAAGGAGGTGGTCGGCCAGCGCCAAGAGCTGGGCGCTTGACTCAGCTAGCGTGTTCCACCGAACGCCTGGCCCCACCTAGCGCTCGCAACAACCTACGCGACCCTCTTGAGCCTGAAGTACCAATTGTCAACTGCCTCGTCAATAGAGAGGGCAGTCTCAAGCGAGAACGGAGGGGATAGAATTCAGACAGGCGTCCCCGTTGCGCTCCGTCCGTTGCCGGTAATTGGCATCAAACCTATGTATCTCGCCAGAGCTGCGAGTTTAACGCCACCATCACGCACCATACGGCGCTATCTGCTTCAGAATGGCTGTTGTACAACGCACGCCATGCATGCTCATGTCCCTTCACAGTTAGGAACCGCCCCAAGGTGGATTCCGGACTGGTGATCCAGTGCTGGACGAATGTCTAGATCTCACATTCTAGCCGCAGGCCGGCATCATCAGATCAAAAGCAACCTATCAGACGTCCATGATGAAACACAATGTACATTGCGCTTACATGCTACTTGCTTAGGTACATGAGGCCCAAAATCCTACAGGTCAGTGGCGAATTCGCACAATCCTACCCTTTCCCATTTCCCAGAAACCCGCAGATGTACAGTCTGGAGTTCAACTAGGTAAAACTACCCGAAAGCAGCGGCACTAGCCCGAAGGCGGAGGCTGGAACATGTCGTCGTTGATGGGGTCGATGAAGGGCGAGAATGTGTCCTGACCATCGAACATGAAGTAGACATAGTTCTGCGTGCCGGTAGTGGCAGCCGTCATAAGAGTGGTGGCCTTCAGCTGCGCCCCCAGAGTCTGGTTTTTGAACCACGTGATGTCAGATCCTGCCGGACCCGATGCTTTTCCAACAACTCTGTTCAATGCCTGGTTGGTATCCATGTAGTACAGATACACGTTGAGAGATCCATCTTTGTTTTCCGTGCTGCACACAGCAAGGGGGCTGCCGGGGTTCACAGCTCCTGTTCCCGAAATTGATTGCTCTGTTGACTTTGGTCAGAACGACATCCAGACAACACAAAGTCATAGGTAGGTAGCTCGCTTACGATTTTGCGCATTAGCATTGGTGTTGACCGAGTAAACAAAATGCTTCTTGTCAGTGTTTGCGAAGAACACGTAACGGTCCTTCGTCTTCTTGAAGTACACGGCTGCAAGATTAGAGCTCTTGCTGGGTGTTGCATTGGTGAGCGGCGGGCTCGGTTTGCCAGTGTTGCCGACCATTGTGAATTCGAGAATATCGTATTCCGTAATCTAATACACAAAAAAAAGACCACTAGACAAAGGCGATTAT
>JAFHBV010000442.1:0-44455 GCA_019022785.1 Pseudomonodictys pantanalensis | reverse complement strand
AGTGCGGGAGAGGGCCCCCCGGGTCGTCTGCCGGCGGTGGGTGTGTGGGGGAGTGCTGGGTGGGTTGGCGGGGAGGAGAACGGGGGTGCAGAGGAGTAGTAGGATTGGGAGTTTCAAGGGGGCGAATGCGTTGCTTGTTATTGGGGCCGGGGAGGGGGTGATGAAGAAGGGGGGAAATGTGGATGCGCTGCTTATGGGGAAGCTAGGTGAGGTGTAAGGTGTAGTGATGGAGATGATTTGGCCGGGGGGAGGGGCCTTTGAAATGGCATTGTAGCCACGACGCAGCTATGACGTTTTATGATAGTCTTTGACGCGCCTGAGTATACTCGTTGCATGTTTACGTATGTGCAATTGCCTTTCGTTACATACTTTAACTGGCCAGGATCAAGACATGTCAAAGTTTTATCTGGAACGTCATTGTTCGTTTTAAAGAAACTCCGAGAAATGCCAGCATTCTGATCACATCACATGGCTACTCCCACATAGCCGCTTATCATCCGCGGCTATCATATCTAACCCTTTTTCGCCGTTATTGCAGTATGCCTGAATGGCCTGCATATCCTTTAGTTACCCTCATTCCGTGAATGTCGTTCTAGTCGTTGCTGTGTCGTTGGTATCCCTCGTCTTGTCGTCGTGTATTCGGAATAGAAAACAGACCGACGATGCCGAGCTTGGAAGAGGCCGGATTGGGGCTTTTAGAGAGACAATGGGAGATGTGGCAATGTCTAGTGTCCAAATCCCTTGGGAGATGTGCTTGTAGAAGCCTTGCGATGCAGTCAAGAAGTAGGGCGTCCACCGCAATAGGGATGACGCCAGAGTGCCTATAGTCTAGCTTGCGCGTGATATAGGGTCGGAGATCGGTCTGAGCCACGAGGTGGGAGAAACGGCACAGCGGGAAAAACACCGTAGTGCGCGGTGAAGTGAGTCCTGGGCTGTCAGACCATTGGAGTGGACGAGATCGAGCTAGCTCCTGACTAGAAGTACACGCCCCTGGGCGAAATGCCAACTACTAGGCTGCAACTGGACTCAGGACTAATACTCTCACCGCATTCCCAGCTCGTCGGGCATTGTCGTCGAGCCCAAGTCTCCACATTCAACTCCAGCTCAACGCCGTCCTCCTCGACGTCCGCCTTACCACCTCTGGCCTCTTCCGCTTAAACCCAAATATCCTCTTTATCCTTCCCTTACACCCGCGCTCATCGATCCTGCTCTCGTTCTCCAGCGCGTCCACATCATCTATCTCTTCCCCCTCCCCCTCTTTCTTCTTCCGCAATTGGCAGACCTTATCCTGGAGCCTCTTATACCACGGCTTCCTCTGCTGCGTGTTGTTTTTGACGTTACCATCGACGCCGGGGATGACACGTACACCCTGCTCACCCACCGTCTTATCAATACTACTCTGCACCACCAGCGCCTCAGCCTCACCGAACGCGTTTCCACCACCTCGGATGAGCCCAAGGGAAGGCCGCGGCGTCAGATTCGAGACGCGGAGACCGGGCTCATATCCAGCCATGAACGCTCCATCACCGACCGTTGATGTACTGCGCCACACGTCCACGCCTTCCCTCTCCAACCGTGCAGCCTCGCCCTCATCCGTGAAGCCCGTAAACGTCCTCTCGCCACTATCGCCTAGTGCACTCCTGGCAGACACCTTCCGCACGATGCGCCTGTCCTTGGCGGCATTGCCGTTTGCGACGACCTGTACAAGTCCCGCAACCCCGTAGTCGAGTGGGACGGAATTCTCGGGCGTAGGGGCCAGCCGTGGAAGGCGGGCATTGTAGACTGAAACTATGCGGGCGGTAAGGATCTGTGGTTCGGGGGTCGGGGTCGAGTTTACAGAAGGCGCGTCGATGTATGGCAGAAGCGAGGGCGTGATGCTGGGTAGACGATCGGGGGAGAACCCCGAGTGGGAGCGGGATGGGCCGCCATTAGGCGGGGAGTAGGGAGTGGGATTTGAGGGCCGAGAGAGCGCGGTGAGGTTTGACGGCTGCGAGCGCAGCGAGGGCATCGGCGTGCCGGCTGGTGTTGTGTGGTACGATGGGAGCTGGCTGAATGTACGCCCATCCGGCAACGGTGTATGATGCGACGAGGGAATTGGAGAGGGGCCGGCGCGGTCGCTTGCTGCTATGACACCGGAAACCAAAAGCGGATGGGAAGAAACTTGTCGCATCTCTGGCGCTTCTGGCATTAGCTGCTGGCTGCCGCTCTTCCATTCAGGGAACAGCGCTGGGTATGGAGGCGCAGTGATGTCGACGATTGGGGCATCAGCAGGCCAGGCCCCGGGGATCTGCATGAAGGGCTCTGTCGAGCCGGGCCGTTTGAAGAGCTTGCGGACCCAGCGGGTCCTGGATGGGCTTTCATTGTTGACGAAGGGGATCGGGTCTTGGAGGTGTTCGAGCTGTAGGTGGCGTCGTGGGTGCTGCTCAGCTTCTTCCTCACTCCGCTCCTGCTGCTCACCATCTCTCTCCTCACCCTTCTGTTCCATCCCAAACTGAAGATGGCCCTCAGACCGCACCGATACCCAAGAACTGCATCGGCTGAATGACTCCCATCTATGCTCGCCAGTGGTGACGATAAGTCGTCCACCTGGGTTGCGAAGGTGCTGTGTCGGAGTATATGCCGGAGGAGGGCTGCCGCTGTCGTTTCGTAGCGAGTCCTCATCTACCTCCGCGACGGTGTCCAACCTACCCTCATAGTAATCGTGTACGTTCCAGCGGGGAGTGGGATTCCACGATGATGGTCCGGCAATATGGGCAGGCGGCTGAGCAAATTGCATGGTGTTGACGTGACTGGTCAGTGGGCCGCCGTGAGTGGCCTTGTGCTGGTGTGGTAGTGCCGGGCGGTTCGTACGGGTAGGAGGTTGCTGGACACCGCGGTAGTCACCCGGTTGCTGGATCTGGATCCGGGGAGTGGGCTTGTGGGGGGTGGGAATTGAGCGTAGATGAGCCAGCTCTGGAGCGATCTGGCCCGGTGCTAGGACCTGAGGAGCCATTGTGATAATTGTGTTTGTTATATGCCGACTTAGAGGTATAGCAGTATGGATGGGAGTATAGAAGCGGGTAGGTCTGAGCGGAGTCAGGTGTCTGATGTCGGCCGGCGGGCTTTGACTGTGTCGATCGCTGAGAAAGAGGCCGAATGTGTGGCTAAACTCCTGGAACGCCGTGAAAATGAAGGCTTGCTAGATCAGTGTTGTTAGTGTAGACAAAGCGACAGTCTTGGAAGATCGTATGCGTTCTGAAAGTGAGTGTAGTCGGAACCTGTCCTTGAGCGGTGACAAAGTGGTAGGTGATTGCAGGAAGAAGAGGACGAGAGAAAGGGAGAATATATACCCCCATGTGTGCGGCCCATGGAAAGAAGTGTTGAACCCCCGCCCCAAATCCACCCTCAACCACAGTTCAACCCCGAGTCTCCACTTAACGGCCCGCTGCACCCTATGGCACAGAACTTGATGTATCTCAATGCACCCCAGACAAGACCCTGCATAATGAATAGCAGTCACATCAAACGTAAAATAAACTACACACGAGGAGGAGCTCTCCGTCATCGTTCAGATACAGCCTCATCATGATCAAGAAGCACTCGTATATTCAAATGCAACCCCTACCTACTCCTATTGAACGGTCGTCGAATGCTCAACATCCACAACCGGCTCTTCTGGCATCGCAAACATTGGTACTTTCCTCGAAGGTGAGACGAACGGGTTGTGGTAACCCTCAGGCTCGTTGACCGGCGCTTGTGCTTCTGATGCTGCGCCGGCATATTGGCTTGTACGTAATGTTTCTTGGTTCAATGATGGAAAGACGGAATCGGATTCATTAGCCCGGGCGACTTTCTCACGGATCGTGGATAAAGCACATTCGTTGTTCGCGTATGGGTTTGTGTCTTCGACAGTTGGGTAGTTCGCAGGACCATGTATGGATCGAGGGTCAGTGTCCATCTCTGTTTGCTGGTTCGCTAAGGGCTCGCGCGGTGGGTCTTCGGTTTTCTCGTCTGGTTTTGGCGCCCTTTTCTTCCTTGCGTTTGCAATTAACTCATCGAACTGGCTCTTGTGCGCGCTAGCATGGCCCTGTCCGTCGAAATCTTTTCTCATGACCGGCCCCTCTTGCACGTTACTCTGGGTGCGCTCCCATTCGCTTAGCTCCCGTAGCAATTCGCGCTTGGATTTCCGATTGTGCTCCGAAGCATCGCAGTTTGAATTATACAGGTTCAGCCATTCTTGGTGCCGGCGGATGAGGAGGGATTTGGGTCCGGTGGTCGGTATGCCGAGTTCTTGGAGCTTTTTCCGCAGCGCTTTATCGTTCAGCATGGCGTAGTTAAGGCCCGACAGACGGGATGCTGGCGGTGAGGGCTCTTTCTTTCGGGGGAGGGCAGCGGGGAAAGGTTTCGGATTTCTGGGGTGGTAAGCACTCGGGCCGGAGATCTGGGGGTATGGGTACCAACCTCGATCGGGTGCTTCGAGGTGCTTCGCTCTCTTGTACCAAACCTAGGCAGCTGTTGTCCAAGTGCTTGTTGATTTTTTCCTCCTTCATAATATTTCCGCAAATCGGACACTTGACCATGCCGTCTGGTAGTTCGTACTCTCCATCCTCCTCGTCCTCATCCTCACTGTCCTGTATCACGAGTGGTGATCCATCCGTGCCGAAGCTACGTTGACTTTGACTGCGCGTCTGCCGCGACCTCGTATATCTCCCCGGCCTATCCTCTTCGATATGGACCTCTTCTAGCTTCCTCTTCTTGCCATTCAAAACCACGTCCGCCTTCCTGTCGTCGGCGCGCGCCAATTCCAGCGCCTTCGGCCTTGCAACCTGAAACAGGTCCACGATGTCCCGCACCGCGATGTTTGGCAACAGTTTATCGGCTTGGCAATTCGCTCTACAGGCCGGACACCTTCCATCGTTCGCTATACTCCGTCGTATGCATATTGAGCAGAATGTGTGGGAGCAGGTGGTAATGACGGGGTTCTGGTAGAAGTCTTTGCAGACGTCACAGCGTAGCGCGGCGTCGAGCGGTTCAAACGCGGGGAGCGAGGTCTTGTTCCAGTCGGTGGGGTCTGGGATATCGAACGAGGACTCCATGGCGAAAGATGGCGGCGCGAGAGGAGACGCGGATGGCGAGGACGCGGTTGGCTGCGTCGATGACGGCGACGCGGTGGGTGTGTTAGCGCTCTCACGTGAGCCAGTTGACCATTCCGGATTCGGCGCTTTGTCAGCACGGCAGGAGCGACGGCGTCGAGGGCTTGAGAAGTCCAGAGTTGTTTGTCGAGGCATTGTTAGGAATATGTTGTAGCTATGATTTATGCTCCAAGGTAGTAGTTCGACGTGGAAGGTTAAGGAAGCGGTTGGGGTTGTTCCTGGTGAAGGGGACCGCGAGTAGCTCTAGTCACTTGGGATTGAAGTCTCGGCGAGCACAAATGCTGATAGAGCGTTATTGCAATAATTCGCTTTTTTTTCGGTTCTGAATCTTTCAAAGACGCGGACTATGTGCTTCACTACATATGCCAAAGCCAGAGGATAGACGCCCTCATGAATCTTTCATGTGCGTAGAGTGAAGTAGACACAGCAGGACTGTCTTTCAGGGAAGACCGCACATTTGCTGAGCAGCCATTCAGTATCCATTAACAAGCTTGCTCAATCCACCTATATCCTGAAGACCGCACTCTTACTCCGCACGCCATCGAATATGCAGGTATTATCCACCGGAATGTATTGTTCCGTGATGACCTTGATGACCTCCTGTGATACGATGCCGCCGGTCAAGGCAGCAATGTTGTGAAGCTCTGCACCGCCTGCTCGAACGCTGCAATTTTCGTCAGTTATGCCCCATGGCTTCATCTAAAGGCACTTACAGTTCTTGCACCACCTCACCTATCTGTGATTTGATGGTGGAGTAGTCGTCTTCGTCGACTGATGCCTTCCCTTCCTTGACCAGATCATCCGCCAGCTTGAAAGCTATTGAAGTGACCTTCTCAGTATCCACGTCGATGTCTGCATCCGCCTCGCCTGGTATCTTCGGAGCACCACCCAGTGCGTCTTTGTCGTGCGTGGCGATGAACCTATCCCATGCGAGGAAGGCGATGTAGTGCGGTATCATGGAGTCGGGGAAGGTGAAGGTTTGAGCTTTGGATGTTAGCATGACGCTCTTTTAAAATCAGTCGGAACAAACTACTCACCAAGCGCAGCCGCTCTATCTCCCCATTTTACAGACTCTTCTGCCTGCACAACATGGAACGGACGACCGCGTACTAATCGAATATGCGCCGCATTCTTACAGAAAGCTTCCACATCTTTCTCCTCAATCTGCGTACTCCTATTGGCGTTGCGCTCTATGAATCGAACGCTCTCGAGGACCTCTGCTAGATCTTTCCGCGCTTTGGACTTGTATACGTTCTGGAGTTGAATGTAGTCGGCTGATTTCGCCTTCATATCTGGTACGGCACCGGGCACGGGAAGCACCCCGTACTTGGTATAGAATATGCCGACAGCGTTGGCGATTACCCAAAAGCTAGGCGAATCTTGTCGGACAGTGACACACTCGGGAGACTTGAAGATTTCCTTCACGGCGCTGCTGGGCTCTGGCGGGTTCAGAGACTTCAGAACTGCGCCTACTGCCTCTTCGAAGTTCTCTTCCCCACCTTCTGGGCTGTTCGTCCGAGTAGCCTTCTTAACAAGTTCTCGAAACGCCGTCTTGTCCTTGTAGTTTTGTGGTGCCAGCCCATCATGCTCCTTTTTCCACTCTTCCAAGTAGTGTAGTAGCAGCGCAACATACGGCACGTGGCCGTGCTCCTCGGCATCCATCGCTTCCAGATTCGCGGTCTTCTGCTCGACGTATTGTAGCAATTCTGGCCATGGCCTCAGCAACCGCAGGTCGGTCGTAGTCTCGGGACTCGGATGTGTATCGACGATGGGAAATGCGGGCGGGAGATGTATGGAGAAATGCGAGTAGAAACCAAGGCAATGGACGTATAGGAGGGGTATCAGTGCGGCGTCTGCGTGTGCGGCAAGGGTGGCTAGGAGCTCTGGTCGGATTGGCGCAACGGCGAGTATGAGGGTATATGGTTTCAGCACGTCGGGCTGCATCAGCCATGCATCTATTGGCTATCGAATATCAGATAAAGCAAGCGATGTGTCCCGGGCAGCTCTTGCCTCTGTGATGAAGTGGCCCTGCACATCCGGGTTCAGCTCCTTCAACAGGTTACACGTGTGCTCTGCTCGATAGCCACCCAGGTGCTGCTCTTCCAAGAAGAAGTTCACGCCCAGATCTGCCTCCGACACTACCGCAGAGTCTTGTATTGTGAAGTTGCCGATACCAGGCAATACCAGGTTCTTGAGCGTTTCGAGTCCGACGACACCAGGCCCTGAGTTTAGGAGGAGTATATGCGAATTTTCGAGGGCCATCTGGCCTGTAGCCCCCCATAATCGGAGCTGGCGATCATACCTGCACGCGTTAGTAGCTGTTTATGAATGGTGGGAGGAGCTTGGGCGGCTCGGGAATGTCTACTTCTTCTCCTTCGCGGTTGGACCTTGCACAGGTGGGGGTAGATCTGCCATTGTCGCAGTGTGTGGGTCGCCGGTTGTACCGTTGATGTCTTTGACATGCAAACCTCCAGGTACCAAAAGCTGGCGTTGTAGCTCTTAGGCACCGCTGGGATTCTGCCGGGGCGGTGACCGTCTCCCGCGCCTCAGGCACGCCGTGGCACCAACGCGGGGCAGTCTTCGCGTTCACCTCCGCGGCGCCGAATTGCCCCCTCATAGCGCATCGCAACTATTCTAGGATAAGCATCTCTGTAGGCTGATATAATTAAGCTTGACCGGAAATCTGCAATCGCAACGGTGGCATCCTCATCGTCCCTTCCGCCTCAGAATTTTCCATCCACGGCCTGGCCTGACGCCCCAATTCATGCGCCTAAAGCTGCGACCCTCACTCCACCCGCTCAATATTATAAATCAGCAAACTCGCTGCATCAGTCATCAAAAGCCTCAATTGCTACCGGCCATCCATCAATTGGCACCTCGTCCGCCTACAGCCCTTCTGAAAGCCATCAACCCATCTCGGAGTGCAGTTTCATCCCGACAGCTCTGGGTTCGCCCTTCCATTTCGTTGCGCGACATTTCCACCTCCAGCAAGATGACGGACGCAACCGCAACCGTCGAGTCTGCCAAGCGTGCTGCCGCGCGGCAAGCAGTGAAGGACCACTTTGACCCCTCTGCGACACACGTCGGCATTGGCTCAGGCACTACAGTTGTATACGTCGTTGAGGCGATCCAGGAGACAAGCACGAACCCGCACATCCGATTCGTGCCCACCGGGTACCAGTCGCGACAAGTCATTGTACAGGCCGGCCTGACTCCAATAGCATTCGACAGCTTGCCTGAGGATACAGTGCTGGACGTAGCCTTCGATGGTGCGGATGAGGTCGACGTGGACCTTAATTGCATAAAGGGTGGAGGCGCATGCTTATTTCAGGAGAAGCTTGTTGCAGAGCGCGCGCGGAAGTTTGTCTGTGTAGCCGGTGCGTTCTTAGCATTTATCATGGGGTGCAGGATATCTGACTCGATGTCCAGATTACCGCAAGAAGCAGGACCGTCTCCTCACAAATTGGCCTACGATCCCCATCGAAGTCGCGCCCATCTCCGTACCGACCGTGCTGCACTCCCTGCGCGTGCTAGGCTCCAACAACCCCAAGCTGCGCACTACTCTCCTTGAGAAGGCGGGGCCGCTGAAGACAGATCAAGATTTCTTCATCATTGATGCGCCGTTCCCAACGCTTCTCATCACGGAGGATCTCAAGGCAGGGAAGGGCAAGGGCGACGGAAGTGACGGGACGTGGGAAGTGAAAAAGCTGAGCGAAGCGATCAAGGCTCTGACAGGTGTGCTGGAGGTTGGCATCTTCTCTGGCCTGAACGGTCCCGATGCGGAAGCTATCAAGGCACAAGAAGGCGTGAAAACTGTCACTAGTGGACAGAAACCAGTAGCTGTGTACTTTGGTATGGCAGACGGGCAGGTGGAGGTTCGGACTGCGAAGCAATAATGTCCGTAACTCATGATTAGTATAGAGGTTAATGGACATTAATGCAGTTGATAGATTCTAGGTCATCTAGCTCTCATTGGATAGGACCCTGGCACATCCCTGCGTCTCTTCTGCTCAGTAATTGGCGCCACGTGATAGCGCGAACACCACACCCCGCTTCAAAAGTCCGAGCTGAACTTGAGTTTCACTCAGCTTCACTCACCTTAGCATCAACCAACTTCTCTCATCAGTCAGTTGTACTGCATATCTAAACCTTTGTGGTCTGGTGTACTCACTGTCCACCACAATTTAATATACGGCGCCACCGACAAGACCCCACCAGCGTCGACTATATCATTTCGGAAGCGCCAGCATGGCCTCCGGAACGGGGGTCAAGGCATCACTGAATGCGTTACCTTCGGAACTTATTCTCCTCATCTGTTCTAGCATCATGGACTGCAACAATATCCCGACCAGTTATGGCTACACGGGACACGTCAACCCTAAATGCTGCGAGCACGAACGCATCAACGACAGCAGATCTGGGGTCCCCTCCTTGGAAGAGCTCAGCGCGTGCGACCATCCCTGGGAGCCAGTGCTTCAGCCGAAGAAGACGCTCCGCAAGCACGCCATGCTCCTCGTCAACAAGAACTTATCGGCAGCTTATCGCCAAAGCTTCTACGAACGCACGACCTTCTTTCTGCGGATCGACACCAGCAACGCCTTCCGCGCGATGCCGAGTCTATCTCATGACGGCTCTGCATTCCTCCCGATCCCCCTCACGAACAGGAAAGAGGAGTTGCGCCACAAAGGCGTACCGGATTTCTGGGGCGTGCCTTTCGGCCTCCTAGCGAGCATGAGACACTGCAAGATCTACATCGAGATCGGCTCAATCGCGACTTTTCCCGGTTCTTCGCACAGCTTGTCCGGCGGACACCGTTCTGCGCGCAACATGCGCCTGGAGCTCCAGAAATACGGCTCCCACGCCGAACTGCAGGCCAAATCGCGGCTTCAAGATAATTCATTCAACAGCGCCATGACAGCTTCGATCGCAGCGCTTATTGGCGCCATGCAACAGCTCCGCACTCTGCACCTTGTCTGGGACACGAGTACGTACATTGAGGGGGGGCGCAGACGCAATTGGGTTGTGGCCAACTCGAGCTGGACGTGGGAGACCTTGGGTGTCGAGTTCCGGACTATTCTCGCGGAGAAGAGGAGCATACAGGAAGCCTTGATCAAGATTGGGGACCAGCATCGAGACCAGGTGTGGCGCGCGATAAAGAAGGGGCAGGGAGCATGGATGGACGAGACCATGGTGTCCTATCCAAATCCACCTGCCAACTGATTTCAGCTGAGAGAACGAAGGTGGCGGACGGCTGTATGCTATCGGAAGAAAAGGAGGAGGGCGGGTTTGGTCAGACGACACGGTCGTTGCGTATGACCAGTTGGAAGCATACATCGATACCGGGGTAGGTGTTGGCGTTAGCATTGCTATGCTCCCGGCAATCTTGAGGTCAAGCGGGCAACGGACATGGATACTATGTGGCAGCGTAGGCTGGTAACAAGCCATCTTGGCAGCCTCTGTAGATCTCGGCTGTGGATATATTTGCACAAGCTTGGTGACGGTAACACATTGGAAAGAAACATTCTTGCTTCCATGGACTATACTTTCTTCTCATTCTTCACTGTCACGTATCGAATATGCTGACTTGCAGGTCTTCATTTCCACTGCTTCCTCGAGACTGAGCTAGCAAGCGGCTGCTGTAAACGGCTCCAAGATTTTGACTACCCTCGCAAACCGGACTTCCTCCTCCATCTCAATCCAATACAACCAGCCTCAACAACGCCCACGATCTTCGGCAACACACCATCTTCATTTACCATGCCCTTCACGGGGACCTGGGTGCGCGTGGACTGTGAACATCTGAGGGTACGGAGTAGAGCTGTAGGTGTGCACGGCACGAAAGAGTGGCAGGTTGGAGGACATAAAAGTCAAGGTTATCGACGCCTTGGCGTCTTGGTGATGTCGGAGTTTGAATCCTTCAACGACTGTCCAGCTGAACTTCCAAATCTTGAACAACTTCACCGCTTCGCTCAAAATGCGCTCCCATATGCGGCAATGTCTTAGGAGCGACGACTTCAGACAATACAGAATCGTCGTGCATTCCTCGTGGATCAACGCGAGCAATGCGAAGCCGTTTGGGATCTGAAGAGTGTTCAGCTTTGCAATGCTGAAGTGGCTGTCGATTGTTGCCGCTTTCGGTACACTGCAGCTGCTTCTGATCAGGCTGTACGTTCACTTGAACTGTGGCTTGCGGAGATCTAAGAGTCTCGAACGGCGATGCAAGAAAGACGATGCTGACGATTTAGGCTTAGATACACAGCTGAGGACAGGGCGGTTCTCCGATTCTGGTTGATGTGCGCCATCTGATTAGATGCTGCTGGGACCCGCGTACCTCAGCCCAGGGCTGCCATTCCCTCGTGAGGATGCACACCAAGACATTGTTCATGTCAGCCTCGTATCTCCGGATAAAGCTTACTCCCAAACACCAACGAGGCTGCGCATGCATACAAAGATGGATGAACACATGCGAATCCGTTATTGTTCAGTCAGCCACGAACACACCCTCCATATACTGAGCTAGCTTCGAGAAAACAGGAGCACCTCGAATTCACTTTCTCCGCGGCGATCCTCCACAGGACTCCCCACGAACGGTCAGATTTCGCAATGATCAACACTTCAGGTGATGCGGCGAGCATCATGGCAGGCTCGGCCTGCTACAATAGCTGCTCTCGGTACAGCTGTGGCAGCTTGTGGGCTAGAAAGGAAGTGGAAGAAGGAAGTATAAAGCAAGGCCTGTTTCCGCTATTGTTTCCCTCACCAGCTCGGGAACTCTGAATTCTCTTGAACAGCATATCAACACTTCAAACTAGCTTTTTCGAATCCATCCCAAACCCTAGTCACCATGGGCGTCACAACCTTTGTCTTCCTGACCGACCCCCAACAGGACAACGATAAGTCGGACAGGACTGCCAATTGCAGTGCTCTGAACGCTGCCCTTCGCCAACTGAGCACACAGAAGTATCCGCCGTCGGGTGTTGAGTCAAAGATCCAGAACACCGTCATTGGGAAGCCAAATGCTACCTTTTTCGCCGGCGATTTGACCCAGTTCGGGGGCAACTTCAATGCTTTGGAGTCCTCGAATTTGATCAAGTACGATGCATCCAATTTTACGGGCGGGCCCCAGTTGCAGAGGCATCGCCAGCTTTACGACGGATGGTATGGTACGTAACACATGGGTACGAAGTGGATATCCACTTCTGTACTCTTCCCCCTAAGAAAGTGTTTGATACTGACTTCGTATTCACGACTTCAGACCCCAAGGGTGTCGTCCAGCTTGATAACGTCGGACCTTTGTATTTTGGCCTTGGAAATCACGGTATGGCCCTTACACTGTGGTCACTGATTGGTGCAAATAACTCACAAGAACTAGACTTGTCTGAAGGCTCCGTCAATGATCCGGGCTCTGGATTCCGCTACTTCAGCAACTCGTACTCCAGCATTTCCGACGTTTTCCGGTATCAGATGTGGAACTACATCACCCAGATGCATACTGGTATGCTGCCATCCCACCGCGCCTTGATTTCCATCACACGCTGACTGCACTAACAGGCTACAACTTGCACAACATCAAAACTGGCCCGCGTTGGAGTATTCCCCAAGACCAAATAGATTCAGTCAAAGAGGGTACCTATGAATGGAAAGAGCACTCGCTGAACTACTTCGTCGACCTAGGTCCCGTCGACGTCTACCAATTGCATCGCTACGGCGGCGATGCCGACAACGGCCGCGAAAGCGGCATCGACTGGCTGAAGCGCAAACTTGCCGCAAAGGGATCCCAGCGCCCAGTCATCATCGTCCAGCACTTCGAAGTCACCAATAACTCTACCGCCTTCGACAATGCCGACCCAACTGTTTCATGGACGATCGCCCAGCGAGACTACCTCCTTGAGGTCTTGCTACCTTACAATGTCATCGCGTTCCTAGTCGGGCATAACCACAATGTAGGAGATATGCCCGATGGAATGGTCACTTTCCCCAACAATCACAACACTCTCGACGGCGCTTCTTATCCCACGCCGAAGAGTGTGCGTCAATTCCGTCCAGGCTGTGCTTTTGGGAAGCACATGGGGCTACTGCGTGTTGAGGCACCCACTGGAGCGATGGGACCGGTGACGACGAATGTCTGCTACGGCAGTGAGTCGGGCGGGAAGATTGAGTGGAGTCACCTGTACAATTTCACGGTGCAACCTCCGCCTGTACTGTTCGTGAGAGATGTTCAGGTACGTTCGTGACTACTATTCCATGAACTCCAAGAGTGTGTCAAGGTCTAGAGCGCCGGCTAACGCGTTTAATCCAGGTCGTCCAGCTCGACAAGCCCAATGAACAGTCCGACCTTCTCACCACCCTATGCACCGAGCTCTCTGGACAAAGTTCAGATACCAACTACCAGTTCGGCGGCAAGTACGTATACATCCGCCCGCTCTATACCACTAACCCTTCGAACGCCATCACCGGCGTAAATATCACTATCCAGGCTGGCGAGGACACACGCTATAAAGACCTTGCTAAGGGCGCAGGCGGCGCTTACCGTTACGTGAAGACTGAACGCGATCCGAATAAGAAGCCTATGACTGGATTGTTTCTGTTGAGATCGGATAAGGCGCAGACAACGCCGGCGCATTTTGCAGGCATCACGGAAGATATCAATAAGGGGAGGGGAAAGAGCTATTTGTATCTGGTTTGGAGGGATTGGACCACTTGGACTCTAGACTAAGGTGTGCCCTCAAACATCGACAACGGCTAGGGCTGGGGTTTGGCAGCGAATGCACCGAATCGTACTGGACACTCATTCTGTTCTCCTTACTGTTCGTCAGGAATTAGTGCGGTATACGGGTGAGATCTCGCATGCTCGTTTGTACTTTTTTTTGCTACTAGAAAGAAGTGAAACTGTCGCTCCCGAATCTGCCAACTCTAATACCGACTGTTCCACCGACCAGGACGGATCAACTTGCAAAGCTACTTCGAAGACAATGTCACTGTAGATTGCTTTTCCATATTAACTCCGCTCAACGAATCTTCCCTTCCGCGGCTTAGAACTTGTATGCTCTGCTCGACGTGCACACATCTGCAGCTAAGCGCGAGATCGGGAGGCACAGCAGCACGTCGGTCGCTCTCCTTGCCTTGATGGAGCAGGCTGAGACCCCATGATTCGATCAGCCTCCACTCCCAACGGGCCGCGAAATTGTGAGGGATCTCACCACGAACACATCCTCCAATTTCGAATTGGGCAGTCGAGGCTGAATCTGATCGCTCACTGATCGTCCGGGGGCCGCTGCGGAGCGGAAGGACCCAACGCGACCCAAATTGTGCGGAGACTCTTGGCAGCGGGACACGAAATTGGAGGGAAAGGTTTGATGAGGACAGATGGTGTTGGCGTTTGACTCGGGCGTACATGGACTCCGGCAGCGAACGCCTGACGGGCCTCAACACCACTCCCACACACACTTCTCTGCGCTTCATCTCTTCTCAATGTTTCTCAGCAGCAATAACCCGCTCCAGCGTTCCACGGCATGCTCATCTGATTATCTTCAGCGACAATCATCGAAAGAAACGAGCAGGATCACTTAATTTAAGGTGCGGTGCCTAGATCTAGCACTGTCTGAGAAGACGCCACAAGCGGCAGACCTTACCACTTTCTCCGCTAGCGTGGATCTTTTCCCGATTGCGTTTCTAAGAGTTTGCTGTTTCATGTTTCGAAGTTTCGAGCCGCGCGCGATGTTGATTGGCCAAGGAGAATTTGAGGCTGACAGTTCTCGGGAAACGAGACTCGCTAACCCTTGACAAGCACCCATTTGGTCGACGCTGCGCAAATCGTTCATGATCTGGGCAGGGAAGCCGTTCCGAGGGGGCAGCAGAGGGTTGTTGCTCTCGGGCGTGCGCCGCAGGGGTGAGACTCCGCTCTGTGTAATGAGGGGCCGCTGTGGTCAAAAACATCAGGTTTTCCCTTGTCCGGCGCTTTTCTTTCTTTACCTTGCGGGTCTTGCTGAGAGCTTTCAACCAACTTCTGTCTTTCCTTCAGGTCTTTTGACTATTGCCACTCTTTTTCGTCGCCAGTCGACAAGTTCATTCATTTGCAAAAGTTACGCAAGTCCTAGTGACGCGGTTCGTTCATCTGTCTATACTACGACTACGATTCAATCCCTATCAGCAAGCCTTGATTCCAAAAGAAAACCATGAAGACTCAGTCCGTTCTTCTCGCTGCTTTGGCCGCTGCGCCTTCGGCTTTGGCCCATACCGTCTTCACCAACTTCTATGTCGACGGTGTCAGTCAGGGAGACGGTGTCGCTATGCGCATGAGAAAAGACCCGGCCAAAGCTTCGTTCCCTCTCGAGGACCTTAGCAGTGACGATATGGCCTGCAGTATGTCTCACTCCATACTCCATATCCGAATGCACGTACTCACACACTACAGATGTCGATGGTACCACCGGCGTTTCTCGCGTCCAATCCGTTCCCGACGGTTCAACTCTCACATTCGAGATTCGCTCATGGCCCAATGATCCGTCCAAGGAGCGTCTGGACCGTGGCCATAAGGGTCCTTGCGCCGTGTACCTGAAGAAGGTGGACTCCGCAATCAAGGACAAGGGTGCCGGAGACGGCTGGTTCAAACTCTTCGACGACGGCTATGATAGCTCTTCGGACTCATGGTGTACCGACCGCATCATTGACAACAATGGTCTCCTCTCCATCGTCCTCCCGAAAGGTCTCCAAGGTGGCTACTACCTCGCGCGTCCCGAGATCCTCGCCCTGCATGCCGCCAACGCTGGCGACCCTCAATTCTACACCGGCTGTGCACAAATCTTCCTCGAGAGCAGCGGCAATCTCGGTCCTGAAGAGACCGTCTCCATCCCCGGCTACGTCAAGGCCGGCGAGCCCAGCGTCAGCTTCGACATCTACAACACGCCCAACAGCGAATACCAGATCCCTGGCCCCAAAGTCGCAAAGCTTTCGTCGGGAGCTGGCACAGCCTCCGAAGCGCAGACCCAGCAAACCGAAGGCCTCCGGCCGGCCGGCTGCATCGACGAGAACGCCAACTGGTGCGGCAAAGAAGTCTCCAGCTACACCGATGAAGCTGGATGCTGGGCTGCGGGCGACGAGTGCTGGAAGCAAGGCGAGACGTGCTGGAACACCGCACCACCAACGGGCAACGCAGGCTGCGAAATCTGGTCCAAGAAATGCCAGGCTATCAACGACGCTTGCAAGGCTAAGAACTTCAACGGCCCGCCGAATAAGGGCAAGGATCTTACGCCCAAGCATGTGACTATCAGTGTGGGGAGCGTCATGCCGACGCAGGGTGGTGGTGTCGATGATTCTGCGCCCAAGACGAGCGCGAACGCTGATGCCGAGGCCCCGAAGAGCTCCGCGCCTGCAAAGCCTACGAGCGCGAAGGCGGTTGTCACGTCTGCTGCGATTTCGCCGTCGCCGTTCTATGGGTGGTATGGGGTACCTTCCAATGCGGTGGAGACAAAGGGTGTGCCGGCGAGCGAGAAGGCGCCTGAGCCGACGGAGGCGGTTTGCCCGAGCGGTTATAAGTGCGTGTACGCTACGACGACGTCTGTCGTGACTGAGGTGGTGTATACGACGGTGTACAAGGACATGAAGAGGAGGGGTTTGGGCGAGAGGAGGCAGGCCCGCCGTTGAGAATGGAGAAGTATGGAAGAGGAAAGCATCATGGCGATGCATCAAGGATTGAACAGATGGTGGAGGTGTTCTTTTCTGCGATATTGCTTCGCGAGCCCATGGTGGCTCTGTTCTTTGGCACGACTTACCGGCTTCACTTCTTGCATTACCCCAATTTTTTCCAGCATTTGCATCAGCAGTGCTGCTTTGAGATGGCATCCAAACAATGAGACTTTGCTTCAGGTTCGATGTAATCTGTGTACCAGAGAAATTTGACTATCCTTCGTGGGGGAAAGTGAAACCATTGCCTGCAGTAATTAGGCCGTGGTGCAGGCTCCAGGCCGGGCCGCCAATGCTCCGGGCTGGTGCTCCAAGAAGCGGGCGCTAAACCGTTTCGGATGCCCTCCCACGGTTCTGGGGTTCATCACCAGCAAACTTGCAAGACAACCTGCCCCTGCATCTAGCAAAAGTGCAATTCAGCATATTGTGACACGTCTCCGGTTTCCGAGTGCCTGCTCGCTGCTGCCTGTCAGGGAGCCTGGCATATTTTAGGTATGATGATGCATCGTTACCCTCCCTTGCATCAGGAAAACGATGCGATGCGCCCGTAGGGCGTTTGGCGAGGCTTTCTTTCCATTGCCTTGCAGGACCTTATGAGTTGACTTGGCTGATGGCGATCGATGCATTGTGAAGGCGTCTTGCCAATAGAGATGACGCTTCTCAGCCTTTAGCGGCGCGTCGAGGCTCGTTACAGCCTCGCCTGCCACTTCCTTCAGGGTAACCTCCTCGCCCCACCTTGCTTGCAGGAAGCATCGGTCAGTCAAGCAACATAAACTCCCTTACACACATCATCAGACTCTTACAAAGGCCTTAGAGAATTACTAGTGTGCCAGTCGCAGTCGCACCGGCCTTGTCCGGCCTGATGGATCCTCTTTCAATTGCCTCCGGCATCCTCACCGTGCTCACGGCTTCTGCGAACACTTTGCAAGGCCTCCAGCATGCGTATGAGCTCCACCGTCGAGACCAGGAATATATGAAACTGCAAAACTCTGTAAGGGAACCTTGGGTCGTCGTTCATGCAGTTGCTAACAGACAGTAGGTCAATGACTTGAAGGTGTCGTTTGCATGCGCCCTGTTCGCAATCAGACAGATCAGAGATGTGGACATCGATATAGAACGATTTGCTGATTGTTTTGGCAATGTCGTCGCACTGTGTGACCGGGCTAAACTAGTCTTTGCTCATTTAGACAAGCTTATTCAAGGCCTCAGTCTTAACGCTACAAAAAATGGCACCGGCACGAAACCACCGCTTCGGAAGTGGATCAAACAGGGGTCGAAGATATATGCAATGACGGGCGAGATTAAACAGATCGAGACTTCCTTGACAGCGGCAACCCAGCTCCTTCAGAACGCACAAGTGACCACTTTGACAAGCCAAGCCTTGTCTAGATTGGACACTCTGGAAAGTCGGACCTCCACCAGGATGGATATGCTGCTTTCGAAAGTCGAGCTGTTGACGACCTATCAATCATCAAGCGATGATGAGGAGACTGCAATCCCCATAGATGTGCAATGCCAGACTGTCGCTGCACAACTGTCGACACGATCACGGGCATCGAGCGTTGGATCTTCTTCCGAGAACCTACTCATTAGAGGCAATTCTCCCCCAGTAGTAAGCCTGGCTCCAGAAGGCTTGGAGGATCACACCAGCTCGTCAACGACTTTGGTGTCCTTTTCTGGAACATTAACTGCCAGCACTTCGTGCGCGCAATTCTGTCAATGCCAATGCCATTTTCCCCTCGAAATTAAGACCCCTTGGTGGGCAGCTTCACTCCTTGGTTCGATCTCCTTCCATGGAAACGGATCTATCCTGCTCAACCGCCGGCCTTGCGACAAAAAATACTGCCGTCAGGGCGGTGCAGCGCGCATACAAGTTTCTTACGTCGCTCCGGCTTGGACATTCATAAAATGTTTCAAGCTATGTCTGAGGGCTCAGGCCATGAGTGAAGCAAGACCATCGTGGAATCTATACATGCCTAGGGTGATTCCATACTCTGCTAAGGTGTGGAGTATGATCGAGCTTGGCGATGTATCTGCATTGAAAAACTTGCTGGATATGGGGCAGGCCTCGCCATATGATGTGAACCCTCGAGGAACATCATTCCTACATGTTAGTTTCTCCAAAAATAAGAACGCCATTAGACTGACTTTCATCATAGTATGCTGCACGCACGGGCCAGAACATGGTTTATTCTCTGATGATCTCCAAGAAAGCAGACCCTTTTCTTCGTGATGAATCCGGAATGTAAGATATGCGTACAAACGAGATGAATGCTTGCTCACTTGGTGTTAGCATGGCCGTCCAACCTGGGCTTGATCGAGTTCTCAGCGAGACGGACCTTGACAGGAACATAGCAGGGTCCGGCCAACAGTCTTATGAAGGATTTTTGACCAGCGAGGTCCTGGATGAGCAGGGCTTCACAGACCTACATCTCATCGTCCTTGACATCTTGCACTTGCCACTGGACACGGTCTTGAAATACTACCGACCCGACATTGACTCAAGCGATGCCAATGGACGGACGCCGCTGCTCTGGGCAGCTTGGCGAGGGGATCTGCATGGTGTTGATCTTCTTCTCAGATATGGAGCCGACGTGGATAGGGTCGATCGTGAGGGCTTTTCGCCTCTAGCGAAGGCAGCCGAAGCCGGACGCTTATCTACCACACGTAGACTTTTAAGTCAAGGAGCCTGTGTCAATCTCTCGACTTCGTCATGGGGACTACAGCCCATTCATTACGCCAGCGGCAACAAACATGATGGCCATAAAGTTGTCGAGGTATTGTTAGATTACGGCGCAGATCCAAACGCGATTGGACGCGTGAAGGACACCCCTTTACATATGGCGGCCAACAGAGGATCGATAGTTACCTTGGAGATACTTCTCCGTTGGGGAGCAGCCATCGACGCCGTTGATGATCGAAACAATACACCGGCAATGATGGCGCTGTTTTGTTGGAATAATGCTGGCTTCTTGCACCTGGCAAAGGCTGGAGCACGACTTGATATTGTCGCTCTCTCGGGAGTCAATATTTTGCAGGCTGCAGTATGGACCGGCAACATGGATACATGGGATTTCATCATCAAAGGGTTTGAGAAAGGGGATCTGGGTACTGTTGACCCCTGTGCACTCCACAGCGGTCACAACCTCGATCACTGTTTCAACCACTGTCGAAAGCAATGGTACGTCGGAAGTCGCAACGAGGTCACCGAAAGAGCAAGGTTCAGGCGAATGGTCCAAGTTTGCGAAGCCTCTAAGTAATAAAGATAACTCAACGACATGCGATACATGACTCTCGTGTCCGCGAATTGAATTTCTCCCTCCGCTTACATCTCTATTTATTAGGATAGAAGACTTCTACAGGACAGACTCCACAACGCTCGTGGTTACAACCGTAGGTACATGTTTGATAAATTTCTGTATTGAAAGGTCCCGTACCACATCGACAGCAATGCCAGAGATATTCCACGGACTTGGATGCCGGTCCTTGTGATATACTGGGAGGAGAACGCGCTCCTTCGACGCCCGACCCTCCTCCTCCCCCTCCATTGCTTGCTTTGTCCGCCTGAGGCCCACGAGCGCCCTCATTGGAACCATGTTGTGTTGTGGGTTCAGAAGAGTAAGCATGTTGTTGTGATTGCGGTTCATTCTGTGGCTGCTGCGCCAGAGGGTATTCTGAAAGCGACGCGAACTGTCAGCGCATCAGGACCAACAGAGAAAGACGCGCACTCACGTTGTCCGCCAGACGCAGTGTAGGAGTATCCAGTGCTAGTCTGAGCTGCAGACCCGTAGCTTCCTGTGTTCGAGGAGCTAGGATACGTGGTATGACTCGACTGTTGTGGGGAAGTATATTGGTTCTGCTGGTAGCTATCCGCAGATTGTCCATAAATCGCTGATGGCGCGTCGGTATAACCCTGTCTTTGCGAAGTTGGCCATTGGAGAGCAGGCCCCGCGGGCTGAGACTGTTCAGGATCGTGAGGGCTTTCGCCGGGGTCTTGTCATTCGAGGAGATAGCGTCAGCAGCACAGTCAGCCGACTTGGGTGGTCGCTTTGAGACTGACCTGATGTATTACCAGGGTTACTATATTGGCTGTATCCTCTTTGACCGTCGTTTCCTCTCTGAGAGCCGGGTCGTCCATACATCTCGGCCTAACAGCGGGCTGGCTTTGGCAAACGATAAGTTCAGCGAAGCGTCGAAAACCTTGTTTGGCCAGAAAACAGCAGAAAGTGTTAATATACCAGGCTGGGTTCTGAGTGCCCCGCACTCTGCCTTGCAGGCTGTGAGGCTGAAGCCGCGGGGTATCTGGGAAGAACTGCGCGATAAGACATCTTGCCGATCACAGCATTTGTTTGTGGGCTCAAAGCTGCGAAATGTGCGAATTGCATCTTGAACCTGGGACCTGGTACTTGGTCAATTACTCCACACGCAATAGTGTTCCGGCTGCAGTAACGGGCACTATCTCGGGGTCCACGCGTTGCCGTGCATAGTCAGCCAAACTCGGACCTAGCGTTGTCACTTCAGCCTGTCAGAGCCGCAGATTTAGCTTCCATTGGAGGTGCCGCATAAGGCTACCCAAGTCGACAAGGCTACCATGATGTTAGGAAGGTGACACACCAGCGATGAACACGTATTCCGTATCATGGCCCCAAGCTCCCTGATCCAAAACATGTTTGGAGCCCCGGTGAAGAATTCTCTTGGGACAGTGGCTACTTAGATCTTTGCCTCAAGATTCAGAAAGACAAAAGAACCCACAATTCAAGGCTTCGTTTGCTTACTTTCATATACCTTAGGTAGGGTTGGGGCTCCCTACAGGTTCTTAAACTACCTTCCATCACAAATATCTATATTTTCTTATAACTAACCCTCTTCGAGATCCAACATGCGACGATGAGCTTTCATCCAGGCGATCATCCTCAGGCAAAGAGCCTTGGACAATTAGCAAGGTATGAGGTGAAGTAAAATCCGCGCACGTGCACCGAAAAAGGTAACAACACAATGCCGCGTGTCCCTGCGCCGCAGATGAAGGACGTTAGATAACAGCCAATCACTGATATATGCGCACAGGTGGCTTGAAAAGGCGTTATCAACTGGAAAAATAAGGTCATAAGCTGGGTGTTGATGCCCAAGGCTGATTGCGCTGTCGACGACAATTGTTGGGACAAGCCATGATTTGAGAGAAAGTGAAACATCCTCCTTGCTAAGAAAGATGTGGCACCATACCCAAGAGTTACTTGAAGATATATTAGACAGACTCTGCAAGGTCATCACGCTGTCTAAAGTATCTCAGCCTAATCTCAGCCTCCTTTCCATAGTTTTGGCTTACATAGGCAGACATTGGTCACGAGGCGCTCTACGAGGCCGTTTCGCTCAGCTGATACGCAAGGCTGAGTGCCAAAAATGTCTTTCACATTACGCAACGATCCACAGGAACTACCGTTAGGTATGAGCTACTTAATAAATCTAAGGGCAAAATACTCACTTTAGTACTCTTTTGGGCCTATAATAGAGGAGAGGCGTTCCGTATGGCCGCACCAGAGTATGGGATTAAGGTGGTAGAGCGAAAATGTAGCGACTAGGAAGAACTCGACGAAAGAGCATACGGCAGCCGACTTGCGACTTCGTCATCGTATAGCAGAACTGCGACATAAGATTATACAGTCCTCAAGATATCCCCAGCAAGAACGTTCGCAGGCAAGATCGATTCCTCGACCGGATCTTCAGAACAAACAATTCGGTCCTTAGCACGGAACTCTTTCCCGACCACCAGTGACGTCTTTGCAGCAGTGACCATCAATTTGAGGGTAGGTCCACCATTCTTCTTCAACCCCTTGATCAGCTTGAGCAGACACCTGGTGGCTTCCAGTGTCTTTTCCACTCGTTGCATAGTCTCATAAAACTCGATCCCGTCGATGAAACACACTACAGTCCAATCTTGAGGCATCTGCAGAACGAGCGCTTCAAATGCGTCGCAAAGCCCAGTGAGCTTACGTGGGTTTGGTTTTTCGATAGTGACGTCTTGGAACAACTTCGAATCCTGGCACTCCAGCAACTGTCCTACTAAACTTGTCATCAGATCTTTGGCATCAGCGCGACTGTTCGAGGCCGGTGAAGCACGAAGGCCACAGAAGTATGATAACACGACGGTTTGATTGACTGCTTCGAGCACGTGAGCTGTTTCCGCGCATAGAAAAGATGTAGTGGAGACGTAGTCCGCGGGTCCGACATCCGAATTAGCGTCGCAGTGTATTGCTCTCGACATCGTTGAATCCAGGATCCATTTTCGGAATATGGAATTATGTTTGATGGATGCCAGGCGACCGACTTCAAGGCTGGAAAGTGAGGAACCTTGTGCGAGGCATGTGAGGATGTCGAGCTGGGCGCGCTTGGCGTCAAAGTTTGGGATGGTGATTTGGGATGCTGTTACTTGAGCCTTCGCATCTGTCTCGAGGAGCTTCTTGGTTGCCATACGAGCAAGGTATCCGCGCTCGTCTTCGTCGGATAGGAGTTTGTTGTACATTGCGTTGTTGACGATATTTCGTAATTCGGACAACTCTGCTTTGAGATCTTGATGACTAGAGTTGACGGCGGCTAGAGTCGTCTCCCGGGACTGTAAAACCTCTACCCGGGCCATGAGCACCCAATTAGTGTGAATTTGGTGGAGATAACTAACCCCAGGCAATCATTTTCTGTAGCATACTACTACTCTTCGCCAACCGAAAGAGGTTTCCAACACGGCTATGCAAGTGCTTGTCTATCGCGGCTCTGAACTGCTTCTTGCTCTCCGCTAGCCTCTCGATGCATTCCATCGTCACCTTTTCGTAGCTGTCGCCTTTGAGGGATTTGAGCACCTTTTCTGGTCATCGTAAGCGTTTTGCAGTTCAAGCCATCTTCGGCCGACCTACTAAATGGATTCTCCCCCATAAACCTCATTGCCTGCTGCAGGGTCCTCGAAATATTCGTGCACACCTCCGCCGCCTTTGTCGACAACGTCTCGTCGCTCACTTCACTGTACACCGACAGATAGTCTCTGAGATCATTGAACTCCTCAGGAACCGCGACCATCATTTTGAATATCTCTTCGCGGACCTTGTGCATGCGGTCCGCCATTGCGAGCATGACCACGAATGATCCCACGATTGGTGCCGAGTAGGAGGAGTTTGGGACGAGTTCGAGCCATTGCCGAAATGACTGGGCGTTCTCGGAGAGCTTGCGGAACCCCTTTCGCAAGAAGCCGCGCGAGCCACTGAGGTCTTCATGCTCATATCGATACTTGTGGGCTTCGAGCGCGGTGGTGAGTTCCGATAAAGTAAAGTTGCGTGAAGATATAGGCTTGAATCTAGAATCGTGGCCATTGAGTTTTCCCTGGCTTTCCTCGAGGACGAGAGCGAGGTTCTGCGCTTCTTGGAATGCTTCGGCCCAAATCTCCGACTGCCTTTTGTCTCGCGCTTTTGCCTGATCTTCTGTCAAGAACCCTGAGTCCGCTCGAAAGATGGGCGAGGCTAGCTCATCGGGCTGTGTCATATGTTCGTTGATGAAGTCTGCTGTCGATCGTTTGACAAGCTTTCGGTCCTCGGTGGAGAGCTCGGAATCCGTCCTGTTCACGAGTGTCACGGTCGCCATGGTTTCATGCGTATCTCGTACACAACACAAGGACCGCGGCTCTATTCGGGCGAATGGTCGAGCCACTCAGGAGCTGAACAGTTTTGTTATCATCGATAATCTACTTAGAATACGCTTCTCAATGTTGATGCGAGCCCTTTGGATATGACTCAAGTGATACCGGCTCCTCATACAGTCATGGCGTTGAATGTCGGGTTCTGAGATCTCGATGAGACGGGAGGGGAACGAGGAATACGAGGTGGCGCTAAGCCGATCACGGTCGATTGCTGACCCTTCGAGCTCCACAGCCAAGACACCTGGAATTCGAGGGACGGCAAGAGAGGACAGGTAAAACAAAATCTTCTCGCTCAGCCGCACTCGTGGAAATAATATATAGTTCAGTGCCAGACCGGAGTGGTTGCCTCATGGCACCCTGCATGATTAGCCGCTGGTGGGGCAGGAGGTGTGGGGGCCGAGTTCAGCCTTCGATTTAACACGAGCGACTCCCTCGATAAACGTTTGGAAAGATCGCACGACTTAAACTCTGCAAGATGGATCCCGAGAATCACGACCTGGAGAACCGGCAGAATGGCCCTGCAGCTGAAGAAGACGAGGCTGAACCGACGAAGCAAGATGGCGCACAGGCGGATTTGCTCATCCCGACAGGCAGTCAAGCGGTTGCTCCGAAGCGTGGACTCAAGGAGACAGACAATGACAAGAGCGAAAACATCGATGAGACGCTTTGCCACAATGAAGGAAATGCCGAGAGTGGTAATTGGGCCCTGCCGAAATCGAAGAAGAGCAAGAAGAGCAAGAAGAAAGCCAAGGCATTTGTAGGCCTGCCCGCCCCGCCCGATTTCGGTTTGAGATATATCACCTACTTGCATTTGGCCTCATGGACTACGCGTGCATCACAGGGCGTCATGGAAGTGCTGCTTGATCAGAGCGATACTCAAGCAGTCCCGGCTTCGCTCATGAACATGGGCGACGAGAAAGAGGTCACCACTGCAGCCGACAAGAATGCGAAGCAAGATAGGCATGTTGGTGTCCTTAGTCCTTCCTGGAGCAGGACCAAGGCGCTTCAGTTAATGATCCATTCATCAGCGCTCATTGCGAACCTGAAGGCCATAGACAGGAAATTAAATTGGCAGGCCCACATGAGCACACAAGGTAGACAGCCTGAGCGTGTTGTATTCATTCGGCCGTTCAAATTTTTCGTTCTCAGAGAGGCTGAGATTAGGGAACGTTTCAACGAGCTGAAGCGATATCGGGCAAATCTTCCAGTGGCACCTCCACCGCCACCGCCTCCGCAACCGCCTGCGGGCCAAATGACTCCTCCTCCACCGCCGCCCACGAATCCACTATCCTCGACGCACATTCCCCCATTGGATAATTCACCGTTACAGACCGCCGCACACGCTGAGGCGGATAATGGAGACTTACGGTCAGATCCGGAGGTATCTGATATATCAAATGAAGACACGTTAAGTGAAAACTCGAATCGACAGCGCAATGAGGAGAATAAAGTGCCGGAATATGGTCAAGATATCGGAAAAGAGGATTCCAAGGGTCAGGAGCAAATCTCAGTGGATTCAAAAGAGACTGCACAGGACAAGACACCATCAGAGTCAGACGCGAATGGGAAGACATCCGACTTACCGACGGTGCAACTCCAGGAGAGAGAGCAGACATCTAACGAGCATGCCACTGACACACCAGAACCCGCCGAACTTCGAGTCATTGCGGCAGCCGAAGAAGCCAGGACCCCGCATGAGGCCGAAGACGCGAAGTTTTCGCGCCTCGAGCAATTACTCATTGAGCAACAGCAGGCGCGCATTAACAAAGAAGCAGCAAACAAGCCGCCGATAAAATTCAAGGATGCTGTTGGTCGGAAGTTTTCCTTCCCGTGGCACTTGTGCAAGACGTGGAAGGGCATGGAAGAGTTGATCAACCAAGCCTTCTTGCATATCGAAGCCCTCGCTCCATATGTTTTACAAGGCCACTACGATCTGGTGAGTGAGCTCGCTACATGCGATTTTTTGGGGGTGAAGCGTTAGGAAGGTCTTCGTGAGAAGGTTCACGATAATGCCAGCGATGCCTTAAGATAGTTGTCGTACCCTGACACTCCCTCCATTCAGATCTGCCGCTGACCTTGTGACGTGATTCTTTTAGCTGGGCCCAGATGGGGAGATCATCTTACCACAAGCCTGGGAAACTCTCATTCAACCTGACTGGGCTGTTACGATGCATATGTGGCCAATGCCAGAGGCACCACCACCGTCGCCGGAAGAAGATGTTTCAATGCTTCGCAATAGCCCAGGTGCCTTGGAAGACTTTAGGCTCCTCATCAGATTCCTCGATGAAGACTTGAAGGACATATTCGACATGCGAAAACAAATCGAAAACGGGACGCTGGAGAAGATCGCGTTTGACGACTTGTGGCACTTGTTCCACTACGGCGAGGAAGTCATATTGCAGGACCAAAACAGGTCCACTATCGAGAAACCACGAGCAGCAAGAGTGCTGAAGTTTACCGGTGGCCGTAACACAAAATCGGAACAGAAGAACCCTTACATGTCACGCACAGGGACGGGAGCTCTCGGCCCGGGCTCGTGGGGTCATGCTTTCGTGGTTCAATGCTGGACCCTGACTTTTGATGGATCATTCTTCTGGCCGGAAGAAGTTGTCGTCGGAATCCGGCCATACGAAGGGGAGCGAGACATCTCTTCCCTCCCGATATACCCTTCCAAGTTCGATCGCGCCGGGCTACTAGCTGACCTCATTGAGCACGGAAAGATCTATCGCCATTTCACCCAGCAAGCCTTCTCGCATCGGAAATACCTCGGAAAGAACTACGAGAGCGACCGCGGAGAAGAGATCGACTCTGAAGTCATCATCGACTTCCTCGAAGCCGCATCTGCAATGTTGGATCAGCCCTACGGATCAGAAGTCAAGGGCCCTGTGGGAAACCAGATTGCCCACGACATACGGGAACTCTGGGTGGAGTACCCCGAACACGGTCTTTGTGGACAAAAAGGCTGGTGTATCCGCGATGTCATGGGGCCGGACTTTGCTCTCGACGAACTGGAACTGGATGCTTTCCTTCGGTACAATGGCCATATCAAGCAGGCAAAAGAAACGATCGATGATTCCGAGGTCGCCATTCTCCCTGACCGAGTGCCCGGATACGTCTTGAATCGAAAGATTTGGGCGCTTCTGAGCACGAGCAAGACAAATTTGATGGAGTTCCAAGCCACAAGCGACCCGTGGAACGATCTCGTCCTGGAGCCAAAGCAAAAAGTCATCATTGAGGCCCTTGTTGCGAAACACTTGCACCACCCAACTGGCAGGAATGAGCTCGACGCGCCGTATCAACTCGGCGATTTCGTCGCTGGCAAAGGCCAATCAATCGTGCTGCTACTGCATGGCCCTCCCGGCGTGGGCAAAACAAGCACGGCCGAGTGCATTGCCGCGCACATGGAGAGACCTCTATACCCGCTCACATCGGGTAACTTGCCCGTGAGAGCGAACGATCTCGAGGAACAACTGCAAGTGCACTTCAATCTTGCTGCTCGCTGGGGATGCATTCTACTGCTGGACGAGGCCGACGTGTTTCTCCAGCGTCGCCGGCTCAACGAACTCGAGATCAACGCAATGGTATCCGTATTCCTCCGACAGCTGGAGTACTATCGAGGCATCTTGTTCCTGACAACGAATCGAGTTGGGGATATTGATCCGGCGTTCAAATCGAGGATCCACGTTAGCCTTGAGTATGAACCGCTTGATCGGAGGCGTTCCAAGAAGATTTACAAGCTGCATTTGCGTCGTATAAAGGAGGCTTTAGAGCTCCGAAAGACTGCCCACGGCACCGCATTCAAAATCAAAGGAGACGAAATTTTGGTCTGGTCTGATCAGCACTTTAAGAGTGCGAGCAAGAGACATAGGCAGTGGAACGGACGGTAAGTTTCCTTCACTTTGATAGGTCACCAGGCTGGCAGCTTTCTCACAACGGCAACGCTATTGGCTCCCACTGACACCACCGCAGCCAAATCCACAATGCCTTCCAAACCGCCGTCGCACTCGCGGAGTGGGAAGCCCGGACCAAGCTTCCCAAGTCGCATGAGCAAGGTCCTCAAAACGCTCCCCAGCTCGTGCTGGGCAAGAAGCATTTCAAACAAGTTGCGCAGGTATCGGAGGGTTTTGATCAGTACATGACAGATCTCATGGGTGGGAGGAACGAGGCTGAGGTTGCCGCTGTCAGCGCGCAGCGGTATGATTTCCGGCCAGGCAAGACTGGGGAGTCTCGGAGCAAGAAAGACGATTCTTCGGATTCGGATTCGGATACCAGTTCTGGAAGTAATAGTGACGGTAAAGAAGGCAGGAGTGGCGAGGATGAGAGCAGTGACAGTGATGTGAAACCGAAGAAGAGGGGCAAAGGCAAGGGCAAGAAAGATGAGAGCCAGAGCGAGAGCGCCCAGTCTTCCGCAGACGGAAAGGGGAATAAGAAGAAAGACAAGGGCAGAAGCAATCGCAAGACACAATCGGATAGCGACTCCCCCGAGGAAGTATCTAAGAGCAAAGGAACGAAGAACAAGAAGAAAGCCAAGTCGAAACGCAGAGGTAGTATGAGCGATTCTGACTGAGGCATATAGAAAAAGGACTGCACGGCGACTCCGTGTCAGTGCAAATTGTACGGCCTAGCCAAAAATTGCGTACGGACAACTTCTCTTGATCACAACAGCTCCAAAGGTCTCGGTCGACCTGCTGAATTTCACCGCCGGGCATCCAAACTGGCGGCTAGGCGTCTGCACATAAGTGAATGGGTATTGCCTGGCAGCCTTTCTCGGATAATTGTGTAAAGCTTCTCCGAATACGATCCAACTTTGAGATGAGTGGAGAGCAAGGTAATCCCGCAGATCGGTGTCGCTTTCTTAGTCGGGGATGGGGATCCTCACGTGTCTCAGCTTAATCCAGTCTATTTGACTATGGATACCTTAGAATTGAAATCTCAGAAGAAATGGGGAAACGATTATGTCCTTTGGATTATTTTGCCTCTTGATATTGGGTTTGACCGCGTCGTCAGTGAGTAGTCTACAAGTTACTCAGTATCAATTCCCACAAAGCACTAGTGCTAAGATCGTTTGCAACACTTACCACGTCCATCAAAGGCCTTCTAGCATCCCGGAGCCGCTTGTGATGGCTTAAAAAACTCTTACAGTAGCTGCTTGTGAAGCGAATACTTCCTGGCTAATTCTTCTTGGTATCGCAAATATTGGTCGGGTTGCTGAGAGAGCGGGTATACTACGCATTGCCAGTAAATGCCACTGCATCAAGATCAGCAGCTCGCCTGAACTTCTAGACGTCTTTCCTGACCGCTTTGTGGCACACTGCTCTGCCTACCATCATGGCAACGCCCAGGTGGCTGCGAGCTCAGCTTACAATCCTGCATAATTTGCAACATCAGCATTCAATACGATATGATCCCATACCCTGATCTACCCTGATCCAATGCCCAGGCGCAGGATGTCCGGATATAGATAGCGTGGGATGTTCGTTGAGATCTCACGGGCTGTTCCTTCGCGCGGAGCGACAATTAGAAGGAACCATTAGTGAGATCGAGTACGGCTAAACCATGATGAGCCCACGACATCGTGGACTGTCGCACATAACTTCTGGAAGAGTGACGTCGTGCTTGTGCCACTAGCCCTTTTGTAGCATGGTCATCCCCAAGACAAACACGGACCATCTCTGGCCGGCACAATGCGGGGTAGTGGAATTTGGTCAGCCCATACGACGAAGAGTCCTTGGTATATCCACGAGAATGATTAATTTCGATTTCGACTGCTATTGTGCTTTTTGCGGAGGGCCCTTCCACTCTTACACGATCATAGTTGGCTCTGACAGCGAAGAGGTCCTGCAAGAACGTCGTAAGCACGTTGAGAGGAGTAAACGACGTCGTGCAGACCCGGATTTTGATGCCGAAGAGGCAGAGAAAGATTTGGAAGAGTTCAAAAAGATACTAGCGAGATTGCAAGGCCTGGGCGACAATGACGACGATGGAGATGGTGGAGAGAAAGAAGAGGCGCGGGAGGATGACGGAAATCCCAATTGGACTGAAATAGAAGAAGAAGAAGAAGAAGAAGAAGAAGAAGAAGAAGAAGAAGAAGAAGAAGAAGAAGAGGAGGAGGAGGAGGAGGAGGAATATTATGAAGAATACGGCTATGATGCCGATGACAGTCCACGGGATGAGAGGGGAGAATGGGTCCGCTTCGATCCAGAGCTTGTGAAAGAGTATGGAAACACGTGGCTCAACGCGTTACGGTGCTTATTCTTCAACGAAGAATCTAGGCTGATCAGCAAGTAAGAGAAGTTCATTACTCGTGCCGGAACCAATTGACCCGGCATACAAGGATTATATGTAGTGTTGACTAAAGACAGGACGTACATCACAAGGAATGGCGCATATCAAAAAGTGAATAACCTTAGCGATATTCCTATAATAGGGCTAATCTGCAAACAGGGTGGTCGCTTCTTCACTTGGACACATGAATTCGTCAGTAGGTGCTTTTTTTTTGAGCTCGTATACCAAATCACTAAAGTTGTGAAGGCATAGCTTCTGATGAGCTCTACATTTTCAAATGGTATATTCTCCTCTTCTGATTTATCTTGATGAAAACTAACTTTTCAAGCTACATTAACTACAATGCAGATAGAGCGGCCGCCTTTCCTTATCATGAAGCATGCTTTGATCTCCTTTGCCTCGCTATCACTGGAGCAAAAGATGAAAACCAGAGGCTTGTCGACTTGGACATTCTTTATTTGGCAATGGAACAGGTCCGCGCCGAGGCCGGAGCGGAGAGACATTTGGGTTTGAAGTACGGGGGGGTTGAAGACTGCATGAAGCATCAATGGGAATGCCTCCCGGGGTTTGAGGTAAGTCGCGAGTGCGAGATCAGCATAAGGGGACTAATGTACTCTAGTTCTCAGTGATGGACCCAACACCTGCAGAGACTTGCTCGCAGGAGCTTGAGGCGGCACTGAAACTTGCACCACTAAGCTTCAGAGAAGCACCCGAGCGGATGGATTTGGAAGGAAAGGTGCGCAATGACCCGTTCAAGTATATGCCCTACGACATCATCCATATGATTCTTCCCCATCTTTTGTCAAAAGATGCTCTTTCCTTGATGAAGGCGTCTTGGCATGTCCATAAGCAGACTCGGCACGATGGATTCTGGAAACAGATGCTGCGAACCCGCGTTCTTCCGTGGTTCACCGAGTTGAGGGAATTTATGGACAACGCCGAGACCATGGAACATTTCGACGCTAGGAGGTTCTTCTTGTGGATTGACAGTATGACGACTGCGACATACGGCATGCGAGGACCCTTCATTCACGTTGCGAATCGAAGACGGATATGGGATGCTTTCCAGCCACTTGTTTCCTTATATCTAGAAAGAGCGCCAGGGCTAGAATTGAAACCCAACAATGCACAGGGCAATATTGGATTGGAAGCCCTGGATATTCGAAATCGGGCCCTGTCACTTAGCATGCCGCGCACGATGTTCCCGCAGTCAAAGGAGCAGGCGCCCGTATCGTGCTTTTGGGTCCATGCCTGGGATGAAGTAGACGCGAGGCCTTGTACTTTCGAAGCAACCTTTGACGAGGAATATGCTCTCGTTGGTGTGGGAGTCCAGTTCGGCAAAGATAAGCGCATCTTTGGGAAAACTGAGGATAGCGGGAGAGGCTTCCGAAGTACACCGGTGGAAATCGGTCCCGGTGAATGGGTACGTAACTCTGGGGTTCAATTTCTGCCAAATCCCTGAACTCTTCAGACATTCAAATGCTAACTTGTACCACCATCTTTCAGATCACCGAGATCCTTCTGTACTCCCCAGAGCCGTTCCCATTAATAGGTCCGTTTGAGCGCCCTGGTATCCGCTATGAAACAGATCAAGTGACCTTTGTCAAGGCTGTTGGCGTAAGTTATGCTTGCTGTTATATCACGTTATAGACTACTCACATAATTCAGATTACACTGAATTCGGGTATAACACATCATTTCGGTGCACCGGCGGAGAATATGAATGTGCGAGCCCTAGTCACCGCGTCCGAGTTTACCCTCGTTGGTCTAGTGGGCCAAATCGCAGGTGTACGTTGCTCCACACAAACTTCCGATTTCTCCCCTCTAATCCACCCTAGGACTTTAGGATCTCCCGTCTAGGTCTCCTCCAAACCGCACGCACAAATGATTTTGAAGCTGCCCTTGAGACCGATTCGGCCGCATCAGGTCCATCCCTCCCACTAGCTTCCACTTTACTCTGGACATCCGCCTCTACCAATGTACCGCCGAGGACTGAGTCCTCAGTTCAGACAGCACCACCCTGGCGCCACCCCAACCTCCGCATTATCGCCATACCCACCGACCAACCTCAATGGCAAGGTCTTCCTTTTCACGTAATCCCACATAATCTCTTCCTGTGGGCCCGTCACCCTGATGAATACCGGACGCTAACGCGTATCTCCGCTTACCAGGTCGAAGGCGACACGGAAGTCCTCAGTGGCTCAGAGCGTTGCAGCGACATACGTGACCGCCCCCCGCAAAAGCATATAATCACAAACATTATCGGCCTGCGCGCAACGCACACTAATGCCCTCGGCGTACAAACCCACCGCTCTATCGGCACCGGCGGCCCTGTTCCTGCAGAGTCAAATGACTGGAATCCCGCCGTCCAGCACTCCTCTGACCGCATCGCGGCCGCCTGGGCCGACCACAACATGCATCATTTCGACATCGATGGACCAGGCGGCGAAGTGATTATCGACATACGTATAGCAGCCTTGGCTCGAGCTATTAGTTTGATTACAAACAGAGGAAGGCAGGTGTATTGGGGTGAGAGGGGTATGGAAGGTCCCTGGTGGACTCATAGAGTGGCTCCTGGCAGTAGCACGGTGCTCACGGGGTTGGTGGTGGAATTTGGGGAGTTGAGTGGATGGGATGATGAGCGGGATAGGGCTAGCCATTGGAAGATGACCTCGGTTACGGGGGTTGGGTTCGCTGTTGAAAGGGACGCGGAAGATGGGCTGTATAGTGGCCACGGACTAGCGGAATATGCCGTGTTCGGTGATAAAATGTGATTGGACGGGACTCTTTGGTGAGGAATGATAGATATTAGAGAAGGAGTCCGTACCAAATGATACCGGGGAAGCGGAGCGGAAGTAGAACTATAACATGTCCTAAGATTTTTTCTAAAGGCGTTCACGCCTCCTCTGCAGGTGACCGGTCTCGAGGTTCTATGAAAATCCGCATATGATTCCTACCCAGCAGCACTCTCAACTTTCCCTTCTGGTGTAAAGACCTCAACTGAGCCGACACTGAGCCGTCTGAGCCAACTCGCAAAGGCAGCTGTATAGCCCTTACGATCGCCTTTACCGTTTCCCACAGCCTTTTCGACCGGACTGATTGACTCGGTGTCATTGACTGCTTCAAGCGCTTCGTGGTCCCCGCTGACTTTGAGTGCATTTACTGATTCTTCTGGACTGGTTGTCTTCGTTTCGAACGAAATTCCCTCTTGCATATCTGTGGTTGATAACTCGTCTACGGCCACTACGCCTTTTACCTCTTCTTCTGACTTCTCTCCGTCGTCAGCTTCTGCTTTCACCAGTGGATATTCTATGATCCTGTCAGCTATTGCGACGTACAAACCCTCAGTATCGATGACCAGAGGTGGCGAGATATGACGAGAATGGAAGTAACTCACGGCGTCCATCAGAGGCTATGAAGTACCCAGGAGTCGCCTTGGTGAGTCCAGAGCCTCCGTACGATCTTCTTCCGTTTACGAAAGTGGCCTCATTGGTTATCGTAGAGCTTCCACCCCTTGTTCGCGTCGAGTTGAGGAAGTGCGCATTGCTCTGTGGTTGCTGGTGAAGTGGGTACTCTATTCCATGTCAATTTCAAATCTCGCAGATACGCCCAGAAACTCACGTCGCCCGTCCGATGCTATATAGTACCCCGGTGCAGCTTGTGATATACATGCGCCGTATGGTCCATAACTGTAAGGTGAAGTAGTAGGATAGCCTGAATAGCTGTAGTGTGGATGCCGGTCTGCGGTGTCGGCCTGCCCTGACCGCTGTATAGCATTTAAGGCAGCGTTCACTATCGGGAGTTGCTCCGTAACATCTCGATGCTGCATTGTTGGTATATGGCGTTCAAGCTGCATAGGCTGCTGGTTTGCTTGCGAATGCTGTGGGTATTGGTATACCGAACTGAGGAATTGATAGTTGGCTGACGGTGCCTGATAATGTTCTGGCCGCTCGTCAGATACGTTGCGTCCTTCATCGCCATCACCATGATCTCTGGAATCTTCTCTGTCCCTGGGATACTGTGTCCGTAGTCCATGTAAAAACTGCTCATTAGCAGAAGGAGCATTGTATCCACCTCTTCCCTGAAAGTCCGATTTATCGGAAATAGACCGTTGAACTGGAATGCTTGGCATGGAGTCGGGCAACACAGACTGCGCTGCCGCCATGATGTGCTTCGTCTTGACATCAGGCCAATCCCTTTCTTCAGCTTGCTTTCGATCGGACTTTTTCAGGTCTTCTGAAGCTTGCCCGTTGGTTAGTTCTTGCGGTGGCGTCAACTCTGTCCAAGATTCATCATCGATGTCCTCGTCCTGCTCTTTACTACATGACTCCTTTTCCCACCACACATCCTCACTCAACCCTGAAATCGCCGTATCATATTGATCTTGTCTCCACTTCTTCCGCCAATCTCCAGTTCGTTTTTTCTCTTGCTCTCTAGGTCGCGTGTTAGGAAGTGGAGACTGTGGCTCATCCATAGCACGTTCGTTCTTAACAATTTCGTTAAGAAAGCCTACGTTGCACTGCGTCGCTTGCTTCCATTGAAGATACTCATCTTCTCGAGCGGTCCTCTGTAACTCAATCGCATTCAAGGACTGCATCTTGGCAGGTTCGCCCCACACCTCCTGTTGCTCATTCTCATATCTCTTCCGGTCTCCATTTTGTTCCCGCATCTCAGCCTCCTTCAGCCTTGTGTCTTCGTCCTGTATCACCTTGCTAGTCAGTCCCTCAGGTTTCGTTATCGGACAACGCAAGCTCGCAATCTTCTCTTCCTCCGCCCTCTCCCTCTCTTCATCCTGCTTCCTGATCTGATCCAAGAACAGCATATTTGCCATCGCCCGCTGATCCACCCTCCCCTCGCTTCTGAGTCGCCCTAGCTTTCTGCGAATTTTCGAGCCGGGCACGCTTTCACCTTCACCTTCCGTCTTTATAATCTTCCGAATTTTCTCTTGAGGTGGCATATGTTGTGCCCCCACTCCCTGCAACTTCCCACCATTACTCTTCGTCTGCTCTGCTTCCTTACCAACCACCGACGCTTTCACCCGCCTCCTGCGATCTTCCTGTCGGAGTATAGACAGCAAATACTGCACACTAACCCGTTGACACTTTTCCCCTTGACTCAGGGAAAATGTCGAAGCGAAAGACCAGCCCAGGTCAGGGTTGCGAATAGCTTCTTCTCGCGCGTATTGTATGAATTGTGCTTTGGTCATGCCGTTCTGCGACATGCACTGCTTAAAAAGAGACTCGTCATCCGAGGTATTCTGCTGCTCCGAACTACCCCAGTTCTGCGGCAGAGACTGTGGGGACTGTAATTTAGTCTTCGAGTCATTGATGGATGCTGTCACCCGCTTTGCACTCTGAGCATCTGGCGGATGCTCTTCTAGCTTTGGCGCTTCCTCATCCTGCTGCTTCTGTCTGATCTGTGCACGCTGCTCGCTTGGTGCTTCTTGTTTCGTTGCCGTTTCTGCCGGACTCGGCTCCTGTGCCACTGCTCGTTTTGTTTCTTCACCGGACGAATCAGCAGCCGAGATATACTGCTGATCCGTCGTGTCTTCTCCTTGCCGGGCCGGAGGCAGAAACCACTCATCATTAATCCCCGCCCAATTCATAGACTCCTGCGGCAATCCGTCCAGCTCTAACGAAAAGTCCCCGTATTTCTGCAGCCGAGCCTCAGCACTATTCTCGTTTTCTACTTTATCCTGCGTCAAAGTCCCATCTAAGAGCTCGCTATAGCCCGCGCGCTGCCATTCGTCTTCCAAACTGTCCTCCTGATGCCTTATAGAGTGAAGGAACTGCTCGTTGGCCCGGACGGTATTGTAGATGGTCACGTTAGGAGGCTTAGAGGTCCCGTCCAAGAGCTCATTCTTGCTTGCGTACTGCCATTCGTCGTCTGAATCCCCCTTCTGCCGTTGAATGACATTCAAAAACTGCACATCAGCCCACTCGTTGTTGAGAGCCGTCCATCGGTTTCTCTTCGCTTCCCTTTTTAGCCCTCGAGCCACCTGCCGGAATTGCCCGTCGCTGATCTCAGGCTCGGCCGGCAAACTACTCTGGTCTTTGTTGGTAGATGGTGGGGCATGTCTTTCTTGCGGTCGACTTGGGGGACGTGATTGCGACTTCGCCGTATACCGCTCCACCGACAGCGGCGGCGGCGGCGGCGGCAACCACGGATACACAGGCGCCGGCCGATCTGCCAACTCATTCAAAAACTGCATGTTACTCCCATGATGCTGTCTCGACGCATGTGTCTTCGAATTCTCATATGCAATTCGTCTGCCTAGACACTCATCAGCCACAGGGACGTTGCTTCTGCTTCACTATCCCCGTTTACTTGTACTTACCTCCATATCTTACATCTTCATCATCCCTGGAATGGTTAGCCCACCACCTCTGCGAATCAAACTTCATATCTTCGACCATCGCCTCAGTGAAGGCTCGATAGGATGTGTACCAATACCCCGGCACACCCCCGTTCTCACCAGCGCCAGCACCACGCCCAGGATGGACAACAGCATCGGTACCGAGGTATCGCTGTATATCTGCGGTGATTACTACGCGGGAGATGCCGGCGCTGGGCAGCCAGTGGGATGTCAGCGGCATATTGGGTAGGGCTGCGGAAGGGACTTCAGGCGAAGAGCATTGGGGCAGGAAACATGAGAGGAAGGAGGAGAGTAGGTGAATAAAGTATGCGGAAGCGATAAAGTATGGAGTTGAAGGTAAGAAAGAAGTTCGCCAGACCCCGTGGAGCAAGCTGAGATGCTGCGCGGGTTTTTGAGGTTGCGCGGAGTGAGGCTGAGCGTTGCCCTGCAGCTTCTTTGCCTTGCAGATGTGGGCGACCAATAGCGTTGGCGCTGTAAGAAGGGCGGCATACGGCTGAGACAAGGGCAGGTTAAGGTCGAACATCGAGTGATCCTTCGGTCTCTGCGTCCTTTACTGATGTTCCTCCCACACCGGCCTCTTCCCCTAGCATCCCATTTTCATCCGCTCCGGCTGTCACCAGCGGATATTCTAGAAGCAGTTAGTCACCACTATGCGCATGGCTAACATCGTTCAACAGTAGAGGATGACTCACGTCGGCCATCAGAAGCTATGAAGTATCCGGGAGCCGCTTTGGTAATTGCACTTTCGTATGATCTTGTTCTATTCACTGAAATACTACTATCCATCGTAGAGTTTTCACGACCTATCCTGACCGAGTTGAGAAAGTGGGTATTGCCATATTGATGCTGATATAGAGCCGGGCGTTCTACGCAACGTCAATATCAAGTATTACTGCGAAGTAAAGAGACTTACGTCCTCCATTCAACGCCATGTAGTACCCTGGTGCAGGTCGTGCTGGATCTCTGCTATACGATCCGTAAGTACGAGGTGGTGGAACAGGACTGTCTGGGCTGCGGTAATCTGGGCGTGTATCTGGACCATCTGCCCGTCTTGACTGTGATTCATAGTTTGAAAACTGAACTTCAGATGCCGACCCCTGCTGCGAGTTTGCATGCTCTATCTTGGATGCGCCGTCGATAAACTTGAGGAACGCTACATTCGCCGTCGGGGGCTGACAGAGCTGACGAACACGATCTGATTATGTCAATCACTGCACTAGCAATCTGTGTTTGGAGAAAGCCTTACGATCATCTGGCTCTGCGCGAGTCCCAAGACTAGCCACTTCTACCGGACTCGAGTGTGATAGGTTCTCGGTAGCGTCAGTGTGCGCACTAGTAAGGCCGGCAGAATTTGAGCTCCTGTGGGCTGGAGGTAGGTTGTTCAAGAACTCCGTGTTCGAGGTAAAGTATTGTTGTGGGGATGGTCCCCAAGTGAACGCGGGACTGAGGTGTGGTTCTTCTGGCAGCGATGTCTTATTCTTTCGCAACCAAGCCTTCAATACTCCCACAAATGGAAGTTTCGCCCGGCGCCACTTCTGCAAGTACCGTTGCTTATCGCTCCTCTCTTCTTTCGGCTTGCGAGTATCGCGCATGGACTGCTCGTTGCCGGTTGGTTGCTGCATCTTCAAGCCGTCCTCCCGATTCGAGACTCGCTCGGGCAAAGAGCCTGCAGTCTTCATTCCCTGTTCCTTACTCTCGTTGATTTGGGGGCTCGTGGAGTCAAGCTGATTGTACCGTGTTTCGTTCAAGTATTGCGTATTCGCAATATAACTTTGTTGTTGTTGGGGTTGTTCTCGTCCCCGCAATATATAACTTTGTACTTCGGTGGATAGAAGATCACGCCACTCCGCCTCATCCTCTTCCTGCTTCCGTATATCATATAAGAATTGAACATTCCCCGGCGGCTGCTGACCGCACTCCTCATTGTAATTGCGAAAGCGCGTGCTATCCTTGCATCCGTAATACTGTCGTGAAGCATGTGTCCTCGAATCTGTGTACGCTCTCGGTCTAGTCGTACCATTACGCGCGTCTCGTCGGGCTTGTTCAGCCTGCCACCTCTGCGTATCCAACTTCATTTCCTGAACCATCTGGGACGGAAGTACCTGATAGCTCGTGCACCAATACCCCGGCACGCCTTCGTCCTCGCCAACACCAGGGCCAGGACGAACGAGAGCATCAGGGCCGAGGTGGCACTCTATATCTGCGGTGATTACCTCGCGGGAGATGCCCGCGCTGGGGAGCCAGTATTGCTGTCGGCCGGGCATAGTTGCATGCTAGAGTGGAATGGAAAGGGGTAGGGGTTGGGCGCAAAGAGCGAAGGGTGAATGAAATGGGAGGAAAAGTGCTAAGTGATGAAGACGAGTATGAGAAAGAGAGGAATGGCGGGGTAAGGTAAGATGCCACGCGGTTTTCGAGTTACGAGGAGTGAGGCTGAGCGTCGCTCTGCCGCAGTCATCTTTGCCTTGCAGGTGTGGGTGGCCAGTAGCATCGACGCTGTAACGAGAGTGGCACAAGGCTGAGATAAGTGCTCGTTGATGCTCTAAGCATTTTTATTGTGAAAGGACGACTCCGAGCCATAATGTGGAGATTCGCATTAGTATTCGGATCATAATATTTGGTGCGTGATATGTATAAGAGAACAACCAAGTACCGTCAAACGGCCCTACAAGCGTTCAGAAGCAAACACGAAAATCGAACACGATCCTCCATGCTCAAGAAATCGGATCGAGCACGATGTTGTCAATCAACCGGACGGGTATCTGTCCGCCACCTACACCAAGCTCCTCGTCTCTCCCCGGCTCTTCCACGGGCAGCATTTTGATGGCACCACTCAAGATCGCTCCACGAGCTTCGTCTACTTCTTCCAACTCTTCCATAGTCTCAGGGTCAGCCAGGCTGATATAGTCGACCTCGAACCGAGCTCTCTTTCCAGGCTCCAACTCATCCTGTGCGAGCATGACCTTATTAGCATGGTCATTCGCAGGCCACAATATATCCGCCCTCTTTCTCTTGCCAGCTTTATACTGTGCCTCTGCTTGCCGCAGTGCCTGGTTCAACACGATTCCGACGTTCCGCCGCCGGGTTCCCAGGTACACATTTCGCGAGGACAGAGCCAAGCCATCTGGTTCTCGCGCAGTGGGTCCGATCTTGACTTCCATGTTCAGATGGAAGTCCTTGACTAGTCGCTTGATGACGACTGTCTGCTGGATGTCCTTTTGTCCGAAGTAGACGCGATCGGGCGCGCAGATGTTGAACAGCTTCATGCACACGGTTGCCACACCGCGGAAGAAGACAGGCCGTGAAGCGCCCTCAAGGAGCTGGCCGAGCGGGCGCATCTCGATGAATGAGCCCACGCCAGGTATAGAACTATCAGGGGGTAGCGTTGGGTACATTGTCTGCGTGCTTGGTGCAAATACTGCGGATATCCGTCCCGCGCCTACACTCGAGAGCTCTCGATCTAGCGAGTGCAGCATGCGCATATCCGTCTCCCATGTCTTCGGGTATGAGCCCAAATCCTCATTCAGCCCAAACTGTGTAGGATTGACGTAGATGGAGACGAAGACATCGGTGTTCTCGGCGGCCGCCTGTCGGACGAGGGAGAGGTGGCCTTCGTGAAGGGCGCCCATGGTTGGGACGAGGCCGACGGTGCGCTGGTTGAGCAGGAGCTCCTTCCGGTACTGCCGAAGTGGAGACACGTCGTGGAAGACCTGCGTATGCGGGGCGAAGGAGGTTGAGCTGCGGAGGAACGGGGTGCTAGAGAAGCATCGCGGGCCATTGTTCGGGCTACGAGCGCCGGGAAGCTGCCATGAGCTTCGAGGATGGTAGCGAGAGACTCGGAAGACTGTGTGGTGTCAGCGAGGCGAGTCAATGGCTTCCTGGGAGGGGAAATACCAGCTGGAGGGCGTATGTAGGCCATCGCGGAGGTGGTTGCGGAGAAGCGGGGGTCGTAGCTTCCGATTTCGAGCTCAAGGAGGCGGCGGTTGATGGAATTTGGGATGGAACGGTCCGAGTATTGCGGATGAGCGGAGGTTGAGCAACCAGCGAGGTGCCATTTTGCGGTTCGTAGCCAAGAGTAGAAGACGGTCGTCGTTGTGCGCTGAAGATATCCTCACGGTGAGCAAAAGTCACGTGCCGCCCAGCCATCGCTTACATAATGTGGGCTCCACTAAAATTTGGAGAAGTTCTGCAGCCATTCGCGACCCCGCCTGTGGTGGAAATTCGCAACGAAACCCACTCGCGCCCGCTCGACCTGAGGGCAACCTGGGTGGAGACAGACCTGCTACCTCAAGAATCGCCATGGCCGACGATGGGATGCTCATCAATTTTTCGGTGCCTGACGCCATCATAACCAAACCGAAGTTCGTCGGCGGCAGCTGGAAAGACCGCGCCCGGGCAAAGAAGTCTGCTGCACACTGGCACGCACAGGCAACTGCGCGCCTTCAGGGCGATGGCACACCGTGGCAGGCTGGCAAGAAGGCCACTGACGCCAACCGTACCGAAGTAGGGCTTAGGGTCAGAAGGACCGGAGAGGAAGCACAGGAGGCGACTGAGCGACCTGCAAAGAGGCAAAGAGTTGGAGGAGAGTCACGCCCAAAGAGCAGTAGTGGTCAGCCAGCGAAAGAATTCAGGCCGCAATCCACTTCCACCACCGCGAAACCGGGCGAGGAACGGGAACCAACCAAGCATGGGAAACAGGTCATTTCGTCTTTATTCTCATACAATCCCGCTTCGACCACCCTACCGCAAGAACAGGATATCGCCGAAGACGAGAAGCCAATCGAACCTTCAAATGCGCCGCTTGACAACGAACTCGATACCTTCACTTCACTTGGAATATCGACGTCTCTCGCTACACACTTGCTGAGGAAGATGGAACTAAGGGCGCCTACGGCAATTCAAAAGGCGGCCATATCACAATTACTGAAGGACGACTCGGATGCGTTTATCCAAGCCGAAACGGGCTCAGGAAAAACATTGGCATATTTACTGCCCATTGTACAGCGGCTGATGGAGATTTCTGCAAATATGAAGAAGCGGGGCGTTGACGAAGCGGTGCAGAGAGACTCGGGTCTATTTGCTATCATACTGGCGCCCACCCGAGAATTGAGCAAGCAGATCGCCAACGTCCTCGATCAGCTCCTGCGATGTGCGCACTGGATCGTAGCCACGACCGTTATCGGAGGCGAAAAGAAGAAGTCAGAGAAGGCGCGCCTCCGAAAAGGCATTAATATCCTGGTCGCCACTCCAGGTCGACTCGCAGACCATCTGGAACACACAAAAGCACTGGACGTGAGCAACGTCAGATGGCTCGTACTCGACGAAGGTGACCGGCTGATGGAGCTTGGCTTCGAGGAAGAGATCCAGAAGATTGTCGGCAATCTGAATCTGCGCATGCGGGCAAAGAAGGATGCAAGCGCGAAGATTCCCGGTCTGCCGAGCAAGAGGACTACGGTTCTGTGCTCGGCCACCATGAAGCTCGATGTCCACCGGCTAGGTGAGATCAGCTTGAAGGATGCGGTGCACATACGGGCGGACCCAAAGGACAGGACAGAAGACGAGACTAAAGACGACAGCGACCAGGCATTCTTTGCTCCTGCACAGCTCAAGCAATCCTTCGCCGTCGTAGCTCCGAAACTGCGACTAGTCTCACTTATCAGCTTCCTCAAGCGCGCCTTTGCACGAAAAGGATCAGTCATGAAGGCCATCGTCTTCATATCCTGCGCCGACTCGGTAGACTTCCACTTCGACATCCTCACCAGCAATCTCAAACAAGACACAACAGCCCCCAAGCCACCCCAAGACAAAGAGAACTCCGCAGCAGGAGGCAAAACAAACCACACCGCCGCCAAACCCACACAATCCGACCCCACAAAACTTACCGTCACATACGCAGAAAGTCCTCTCCTCTCCCCCAAATCCCACACCGTAACCGCCTACCGCCTGCACGGCTCCCTCCCCCAAGCCCTCCGCACCTCGACCCTCGCTCACTTCACCAAAAACCCCTCAGCCTCCATCCTCCTCGCCACCGACGTCGCCTCACGCGGTCTCGATCTCCCCAACGTCGACCTCGTCCTCGAATTCGACCCGGCCTTCGCGCGCGAAGACCACCTGCACCGCATCGGACGCACCGCGCGCGCGGGCCGCGACGGCCGCGCCTGCATCTTCCTCATGCCCGGCTGCGAGGAAGGCTACGTCAGCATCCTGAAATCCGACCGCAAAGACAGCGAAGCGGGGCTCCACATCGGGCGGCAAGACGCCGACGAAATCCTAAAAAAGGGAGTGGTGACGGCGGGCGTGGTCAAAGACAAAAGCGAGTACATGGAGCGCGCGACCGATCTCCAGCTCGACATCGAGCGCTGGGCGCTGGCGAGCCCGGCGCGACTGGAGAGTGCGAGACGCGCGTTTCAGAGCCATGTAAGGGCGTATGCGACGCATGTCGCTGCTGAGCGCGGGTTTTTCGATATTAAGCAGTTGCATCTGGGGCATCTGGCGAAGGCGTTTGCGCTGAGGGAGAGGCCGGGGGGGATGAAGGTTCCGGGGCTGAGGACGGGCGCGGGTAGGGAGAAGACGGGACCGCATAAGGTCCGGGGTACAGACAAGACTGGTGCGGGGACAAAGGCTGCGGCAGGCAAGGTGGATTTGGATGTGGAGAATGATGCGGAGGAGCAGGCGGTGTTGATGCGGAAGGCTGTTAGAGCGAGGGAGCGGTTTATGAGGGGGGCGGGCATGGCAGACGAGTTTAATATTGGGTGAAGTGACTGTGTGTAAGGTCTGGGTAGTGGTAGAGCTGGAATATGAGCTTGTTGATGTGGGGTTTGGGAGATGTTTTGGGGGGTTGAGTGTGCTGTGTACGCGTGCGTGTTGTGTGAAGATGTGCGAGTCAACATGACTGAGGAATAGCTTAAGCGACATGCTGAGAGGGAATTGTATCAGACACCTGCTGGGGTTTCTCGGGGACATTCCACGGGACTTTGAAGTCGTGAATTTCACTGCTTTCATCGCCTCACGTCAGTTGAATGGACGAAGCCTGGCATCGTCGAATGTGGTCGCTATGGTACAATACGCTTTTCGACAGTCGGTGCAACATCTCAACCAGACTTATAGCTTTCAAATCCCTCTGCATCCGGTCACGACCCATTGTAGCCAACAGCCTGGCATTCTCTCAGACATGCACAGGCGAAGAATACCAATAGCGCACTGATCTTACATTATACTCCCTCCCCAGACTCTCCACGACAGCAGATAATCTGAACAAATACAACCATCCTCTCCCAAACCTTTACCTCACTCTGTTCCAAGCCTCCCACC
>JAFHBV010000441.1:0-30717 GCA_019022785.1 Pseudomonodictys pantanalensis | reverse complement strand
GGCTAAGGCGGGGCGGGGCGGGGCAGCTCCGGAGCCGAAAGGTGGAAGACCACGCCCACGAGTTTCGTGTATTGGACTTCACTTGTATAATGTCCATCCCTAGGGTTAAGGCTGTAATACGCCTTAGCAGCAACACGCTGGCAGCATCAAAGCTTTTACCGAATTGATTGGCCTTGAATCCTAACCTCGCAATGGTGGCTGGCCAGCGCACAGTGCTGCCCTGCAGTTCGCAAACACAAATTTCAGCTGGGCTGTGTTGCATCAAATGGCGTACGCTAGCCTCACATTTTCGCGAGATGAAAACCAGCTACTCACCCAAGATTTCCTCTCACTTTATATCCCCTCAGTCTTCCCCCTCACCTACAAAATCGAACTTGGCGGCCAACGAACCCAATCGCGTGTCCAACCCGACGCAACTATCCAATGTGGGACCCTATCGGTACCTCGACGGAGAATGGTACGTCATGGAAGTCGAGCCCGAACCAGAGGGGAACGATGAACATATTGTCGACATGTGTTATTACCTTGGCGCTGTGCGCGTACACAAGTCTTCACCTGAACATTCCGGGACCAGAGCAAAAGACATGGCACCAGCGAGCAAAGATAAAATCAATATGGCTGATTGTCGGCTTGTTCGGCCCTGAGTTTGTGAGTCGGCATTCGCGCTACAATCAGACGATCATTGCTAATGGCCTTGTGCTAGGTAGCGTATGCAGCCTTCATGGACTGGCTTTTCGCAAAGAATATGGAAGATCACATGATAAAACTCCTGGATCCACTCGTTTTATGTTCAACAAGAGAGACTTCATCCGATGATGATATCGAGAGCGTGGCCGAACGGATGCAGCCACAAGCAGATGGCCCACAACAAGGGAGCCGCCTAAGGGGCACGCGCAGATTTCACCCTTGGACTCGACTGCACAGTCACTACGCTGTCATGGGAGGTTTCGCCTTTGACATGAGCAAACTCCCACTTAATTTCGCTCCGAGATCGACAACCCGACTGACACTGACGACGGTGGCATTGCGTTTCCTTGCAGAACATGAACCTCACCTGATACCAGATATCTCTGACGAAGAGATACGAGATAAGAGCAAAGCAAATGGATTCGCCAAGGCGCTCGTTTGCATACAAGCCTTGTGGTTCCTCGCGCAAACAGTTGGGCGCCTTGCGACACAACACCCAATCAGTCTTCTTGAATTGAACACTCTTCTCCACGCTTTGTGCTGTCTGGTGATATACCTTGCGTGGTGGCACAAGCCGCTCGATATTGGGGAGCCTTCGTTGATCGATCCAGCAAACGAGGGTTCCCAAGAGATGTGTGCATGGATGGTTATGCAGAGCGAGATGGGCCGCCAGCGCCCTTGCCACCAAGATGGCGGCGCCAAAAAGAAAGTTTCAGACGTGAGGTTAAGATATTGGGGTGTAGTTATTGATCAGGACGAGAACAGAATGGGCTCCGACGATATACGCGAAGTCCAAATTGCAACTATAGTCAGCATGGACCCCGGTCGCGCTAAGATCACCAACCCGGAAGCATCGTATTCGAACTGGTTTCCAACAATCGATGAGAAGGATCGCTATCTGAAGCTTTACGCCGGGCAAATATGCTATCAATACTTTTTCGATGCCCACCCTAAAGATGTCAGATATGCTCACCCCAACACTGTCGCTATACATTTGTCATCACGAGACATCGAGTGCTTCAAGCTCGCTCACAAGTACTGGGAAAGTCATTCTCAAGCACGTCATGAAAGCCTTTACGAAAGAGATATGCTCCTCTATCAAGCGCGAGCAATGCCCAGTGGCGATTGGGTCCTTTCAAAATGGCCGAGCACTTTGCAGAACTGGGCTGACCGCCACGCCCAAAAATCGTCTTATTTACGATCCTTTAGGGAGCCATTTTCCATGTATATCGTAGGCTTGACGGCTGCGGGATGTATATATGGAGGGGTCCACCTTATAGCGTGGCATAGCCAGTTTCCCACGGTAGCGGAAAAGTACATCTGGCGAGTCGCCTGCATCATCATCGCCGCTCCACTCCCACTTGCAATCATCGTATTTCCTGCACAAGAACTATGGAAGACTATTTTTCGTTGGGGTTGGCGGAAGCTCCATCATTCTTGGCTTGCCTGGAGACTTTGGATGCCAAAGTGGATGTGGGTTGGGTCCCCAAAGGTAGCTAAGTTCATTTACCTCACAATAATTCGCGTCTGTATTTTGGGATTTCCGCTCCTTTATGCCGCTTCAAGGGTATACCTCGTAGCTGAGTCATTCATTGATCTGGCTCATCTATCTGATAAAGTCTATCAAGAGCCCGAATGGAGCAAGTATATTCCTCATTTTGGCTCCGGATAGAACGAATAGTAGTAGATGGTTTTGGATAAGTTTAGGGAAAATTAATACTTGCTCATACCGCAACGTAACGTATACAATATAATAGAACAAAAGAATAAGAATCGCTTTGTTTCCAGATTCTATCTTTAATGTTAAGTAAGGCTATAACACATCCAGTCTCCTTGATTGGCTGGCTGGCGGACTGGCTAACAGCGCACTGCTCACCATGGAGATACTAGCGACCTTGGGCGGGTGGTACAAGTCCATAACACCTACGAATCTTGACCAGATTATATAATCTTCAAGTGAAGAATGGCAGAGTTGCCTTGCGGCTCTCAAGGACGCGCCACGTACCATCGAACCTGGCCTTTCCGTGCATGGCATCCTCGACTGTTAGAGATGTGGACCCTACAGCATAGACGGACGCGGCTCAGAAGCAATACAAAATCTAATTCGAGCCACCGGAAGTGGTTTGACGACGGTGCGCCAATCGACCTCATGGCCTTCTACTATGTACAAAGCCAGAATGTATATCTTGTCGTCAAAAACAGCGCTATTCGGGAGTCGTTGCCTCTTAACCCCACCAGCACGTATAACTCGCCATTGATTCCTCACCCGCTAGCGAAGTAAAACCCACCCCCTCCTCCTTCGGCGGATCATTGCTGTCGCTCTGCCCCTCGCTCCCCTCATACGCCCCGAACATGACTTGGCATCCCGGCTTGCTATTCCCCATTAGCGCTGTGCCCAAACACCTCCGTCTATCCTTCATCCCCCACATGGTAACACATGGGAAACACTTACAGGAACCAGCGGCATCTCACCCCCTTCAAAAACGCCGCCGTGAGGATGTAGTGATTGCCACCAGCATCTATGTCGACACAGCCACCCGTGACATAAAGGGGCTCGATGTTCGTTTGACTCTCTAAGGTGTCGGAATTTAGGAAGGTGCAGAAGCCGTTGCCGACTTTTTCGTCGCGGGCAGTGAGGTGGGAAGGGTGGCGGGGGTGCGAGTGGCGTGTTGGGTAGGCCGATGCGGCGGCGATGAGGATGAGGAGGGTGGTAGGGAGATACATTGTGAGCTGGAGTGTTGTGGTTGTGGTGAGCAGATGGGACCTATTGTGCGGTTGTTTGGGGCTGGGTGGTGTTTGGAAAGAGGCTTTGGTGAGAATGCATCATGTTTGTGTGAATGAAGCACGTTTTATATATTGCAATGGCCGGGTCGCATCGATTGAGGACATCGGGATTGAGGTGTGGGGAGCAGGGAGTTGCACACGGCAGTGAAGCCGTGTCATGGCAGAGCGAGGCTGTGAGATCTGAAGTGGTAGTGCGAGACATTACCGAGAAGATTAGCGATGTGCTCGTAGCCACTGTGCGGGTTGTTTAAAGTCGCCGGATGTTCGTGCCTTCGGAGTTCACTGCCTCGTGGTGTGAGATTTCTCGCGCGAGTTTAGTCGTGCGAGCCACGACAGCTTCGCACGGGGGCCAAGAGGAGCTGACACTATTCAGAAGAACACAGATAAGTGGATAACGCGTGAGATACTGGTAACCTTCAAAGTAATATGCGAAATTTAGGTTGAGTAAACTTGAGACCGCGCTTTCACGAACTCACCCACTTCCAATCCCCACATTCGAAGTTGGCGTAGCACCTGAACTCATTGCTCAGTCCCTTTGCATGCTTCACTTCGAACGTCGTGGTATGGAGCCCAGTCTTCGCGTACAATCTTGAGATCAGATCTTCCATACGTTCTCCTGTGCAGACGATCAGGTGGAACGGGCCTTCCCCGGTCGGCACACCTAAAGGTGCCCAGTTCTTTGCAAGCCATCGAACAGTTAGAGCAGCTGTCTTTGTCAGCTTAGAAGTACTTTGTAAAAGGATGGACAAACTCCCACCTTTCGTCTGACAGTCTTGACTTAAGAAGGGCGGGTCACAGATGATGCGGTCGAAAGTACCCTTGAGCTCAGCGGGTAGCTTGGTTGGCTGTTCAAAGTCATATTTGACAAACTCCTTGAAGACTCCAAAGCGCTCGTCGAATTCGAGTAGCTTGATTTGCGGCTTGCAAGCGTACTCTTCAGAGGCCTGTTCAGTCTATCAGTGATGGTTAGACAGGAACCTTGGAGCATGTACCAGAAGATTCTTGAGCTGAATGAAAGCACTGGGTGCGGAAACCACTGCTATCCGTGTTTCATCGGTTGCTCCGTTCAGCAATCGTCGCGCGAGCGTTTTCGCGGTTTCGTCGCTGTACTACGTCTTCGTGAGCCATCATGAGCCTTCTCTCGAGGGGCTTTTCATACCCAGAATTGGCTGACATTCCAGTCTTCTGCGAAAGCTTCCATACTAAGCTCCCCTTTCCCGTCGAAGTCATCTTCGGCTTGCGCTTTCAGGTCTTCGAACTGTTTCTGGCGAGCATCGCGTTCGCCGTAAAAGTCCTTCAACGCATCCATCGCCCCAGCCGAAAGCTGTCTTCACTGGTCAGTGCATGCACACATCAACACCACGCTCACATACGGCATATCATCGTCGCTCTCAACCGTCACCATGATCCTATTTGCAAGGGTTTTTGATGTACAACTACAACAGAGCACCCCGAAAAAGAGTTAGTAGTCGTCCTTCGGCGCTACCGATAAGCGAGCGCCTAAACTCCGATGCCTCGGCATGTTTGCTAAGAGTGAACATGCACCTCCCATGGCGATTACGTGCTTGTCCCGCTCCCTACACGCTTCGCAGACTGTATTCAACGATGGCAGAAACGCTGGTATCGCTCCCAAAGGCCGAGAAGCTGAGTAGCCGGGTAATTCGCGTCCTAGGTGGGAACCCGAGCAAGGTAAGCTCCATCGCTTATCCGCGACGCGCGGACCTCTAACACATCGCCAGTTCACTCTACAAGGTTCGCGCGACTTGTTATACCTCTCCTCCGCAGCTTATATATCTAGGGACGAACACATACATCGTCGGCGACGGTCCGAAGCGACTTTTGATCGATACCGGCGAGGGCAAACCCGAATGGATAGACACGCTGAAGTCGGTCCTCGCCGACGAGGACTGCACAATCGAAAAGTGCATTCTGACACACTGGCACCCCGACCATGTCGGTGGAGTAAAGGACCTATTGGCGCAGTCATCGGACACACAAGTATACAAGATGGATCCTGAGAAAGGATGGCAGAGCATTAGCGACGGAGAAACCTTTTCCACGCAAGGCGCGACCCTCCGCGCGTATCATTGCCCAGGCCACACAACCGACCACATGGCCCTGATTCTCGAGGAAGAAGACGCGATGTTCACGGGCGACAACGTGCTCGGGCAGGGTACGGCGGTGTTCGAGGATCTCGCGGCGTATATGAGGAGTCTAGACGGCATGGCGAAGCAGTTCAAAGGGCGCGCGTATCCGGGGCATGGCCCCGTCATCGACGACGGACCGGCGAAGGTATTGGAGTATATCAAGCATCGTAAACAGCGTGAAAAGCAGGTCTTGGATGTCCTGGCGGAGGATAAGGAGGGTGGGTGGACGTCGATGGATATTGTGAAGGTGATATATAAGGATTATCCGGAAAGTTTATGGATGCCGGCACAGAAGGGTGTGTTGCAGATCTTAGACAAGTTGAAGGGTGAAGGGAAAGTCGTGAGGGAGGAAGGGGGAAAGTGGAAGTTGGCTGAGCGGTCGATACTTTAGTTGACCAATGAGATGCTACCGATGGTGGCGCATGCTGCAGGAGCGATGACTCGTGCTTGCCCCGCTTCACAAGTCCCACGCAGAAGAAAGCCGCCTGTTTCCACCTCCGCTCCGGGAGACTTGAAGGTTGATCTGGCTATATGCTATTTTGAACAGAAAAATTTAAGAAATATTCAGGACGTGATGCCAGAGTGGTTAATGGGTTAGACTTGAATAGTGATTATTCATGTCATCTAATGGCTTCGGCCTCGCAAGTTCGAATCTTGTTCACGTCGTCCTCTTTTTGCCAATCTTCCCAGACTTCTTGCAGGCACTGCCGAAGCTTATCGCAATCGAAGTGTATCGTCTTCGCGCTCCTTTTTGCAAATATGTCGCAACCAACATACGCCAATCAGAAGGCGAACAGTTGTTTTATTATAATATCCTTTTGCTTTTCGTTGCACCATTCCGTCGCGTCTTGTTGTTCGCCCCCCTGCCTATGCAATAAGATGGGTACCTCTTTTCCTCCGTTCCTGACGGCGTTCCCATCTCAGCTTTCGAGACCGCGAACGTGCTGTACAAGATACGGATGCTAAGCCATGCATTCGCTTAAGTTTTCCTATTCGATGCATATGCGAAAACGAGGGCCTAATGTTCGGGCTAGATGCACGCCACCGCGCCTCACCCTCGAAGAGCTCCCGTGACGATGGAGTCTCTTCAATCTTTGACGAATCCCCCACCTGAATAAAAGCGACGCTGACCTCGAACCTCGAACTGGAAGGAACATCGATCCTATGAGTGAGTGATAGCCCGGAAACCCCGGCCAACGCTAGTGAGTCCTAACAACTGGCAAGGCTAAAAAAGAGTCAGCTCAGCCTTGCAATTCAGCGGGAGACTGCTTGCGTCGGACTCTTGATGAGCGGCAGTTGACATGACTTCTTCGACTATTCCAAGGGCATTCCTATCTCCTGGTCGCTCGGCATTCGCTGTCATCGACCCCGTCACCGAAGAATACCACCGTCTGCTCGACCGGAGCGGTGCGGCCCAGCTAAGTGCTGAACGACGTTCCGGCAGCTACTTCGCTATATCTTACGTATGGAGTGACTGGAAGGCATCCCCAACGGATAAGTTTCCAAGCTGGAAGCTCATACGAGAACGTCTGCTCCAACTTTCAACGACAAACCTCGCGACAAACCTGCTCAAAGCGCAGTCTGACATCGCCGATAAGCTGCCTTTTCGGCTATTTCAACCGGACCCCTTTCGCTGTTGGCTTGACTCGAAATGTATCGATCAAAACTTGCCCGCAGATAAGGTGTACTGGATCCCGCGGATGAGCGAGGTGTATTTCGAAGCACGATGTACTATTCTTCTGCTTAGAGACCTCGATTTGACGGTACTCTACGAGCTCTGCAGGCTCATGAAGTGCTTGCTCGCCGAAACAACCCCAGATGGCAAGACGACCTCCCACAAATGCTTGTTCACTCCGAGCTGTATCTCACTCGTCTCCGAGATCCCAGCTTCGCTGGAGGAGGTTTGCCTGGACACCCTTGAAGCCCTTTGGAATGGTTCATGGAGGAAGCGAGCCTGGATCTTTCAGGAAATCCTTCTTTCCGCCCAGTACATGCTCAGCTGGGGTGACTCCTCCACGGTAGCGTACATGGAACTGGGCACCATCGGACGTCTAGCCGCATTCCTCCATCAAAGGCATCCCGATAAGTCTTGGCTTCATGACTTCTGGTCATGGTGCAAACAATGCCACTGTCTCCGACAATTCTATGCGGAGAAATGCGAGATGGAGGCTACTTTACTTCAACTCTCGGAGCACCTGGAAGCGACCATACCCTGCGACAGATACTACGCTCTTTGCGGAATTCTGGACTTGAAAGATGTAGTCTACAATTCTCAACATAGCGCTGAAGAGGCCCTCAGTCATGTCGTTTCAGCCCTCACCAAACAAGGGAGAATGGGCTGGATGTACGCAATTCCCCCGAGCATCCCGAACATGTTCGGAACAGGGATCGTAATGACTGATCGCTGCATGGCACCGTTCGTTCTGACACGTAAGAAACGTCAAACGGGTGTTGGCTCCTCTCAAGAAGGATTTGTATCTGAGCACTTCGTCGGGTTCACTGCTGTGGAAGTGGGTACTATCTGTGGCGTGAGCAGCTTGGAGAACGTTGTGCGGCAGTTGTCAACCTCCATCGGCTCCCGATCACTGCTAAGCCAGCCGTGCACCCACCAAACAATGCAGTCCTTGTACAGAATCTGCTCAACTTCCGAACAGCTATTACCGAGTATCTTATTTCGATTGGGCTACGACACTATCAGCACCTTCCGGGAAAAAGTTCTGTTCGATCAGCTTCAAAAAGCTTTGGGCCTCAAGGATGCTTCAGAATCAGCCACATCACCCGATGACAAAGCTATTGTGTTCTGGGATGTAATTGTGCGCTTGCTATTCATGAAGGCTGCTACATTCCACGGCAGCGATCCGCTCGGGGAGCAACTCGTTCAAATGTCAGCAGAGATCGTGCAAAGTCTGTGCCGACGGTTGATGAGCGAAGGATGGCATGTTGTCCATTGGCAGACAACTGATGAAGAACCTCGAGCACAATTCGCCTTAGCATTAGCTGCAACTCCCTGGGCAGCGACGAGCTGGACTGGTCGCCAAATATGGTGTGTTCGAACACAGCGGAGCCACGACTCTCTTATGCTCATTGGCGAAACCCTGCTGGGAGGTAACTTCCCTCTCTACCAACAAGCTTGGGATGGAAAGCCTTCAACAGCTATCCCTTCGACAGCTATCACTCAATTACAGGAGTCGAATGCGAACCTCCTGGCTGTCGCTCTTCAAATACCCAGGCTTCGCTCCGTCGCCAATTTCTCGACTTCACTCTACCACGACAGCTCATCTGACTTTCATCGGGACCCGGTCCACCCGCTTTGGGACGACGTCGTGGACACGTTCGATATCGTTTCAAGTTCATTGAGAGACACTTGGAACAAGCGTGTCAAATTCTACCTCATCCGGAGGATCAAAGGAATCCCGGCCCCCGCTTTTCCGCAATATGACGATGTCGATGGCTTGGTCGGCCAATTCGGAGACCTAAGTGTTGCATCCAGTTCTTCCTGGACAACAGACGACTCATCTCAGTGCCTCGAAGGAGGGAACTCAACGGAATTGGCTGCCCATATCGAAGCCTTACATTCCATGTTTCCTTCCATTGATCTGGAATTACTCCCTGATATACTGCGCGAAGCAGAGTAAGTCTATTTTTAGGCGTGAGAGTATTCGCTGACGTCTATAGTGACTTCGATACCGCGGTAGACTCCTGCTTGTTGCTTACGGGCAACGATTCGGGGCAGCATTCGAATGGAGAGGACGATAGCCATCGCAAACCCCCTCCCTCACACCCCATCGACGAGATTCAGAAGGATAATGCTTTACTGATAGATCTATCGTCAGATGTGGATGATGAAGGTCTTTTGAAGGCGCCCATCGTGTCCGTCAAGAAGTCGCCGTCGGTCACAGATTTGAAGAGCAACAACCCATACGCTTCCCTTATCTAATTCAACATCGCAATGTTATCCAGCTTTCGACGGCAACTCTCTGCGGCTGCCTTCTGTAATGTGTATGCCTCATTCAAGATCTCACATTTTCAAGAGCCTTAGGCCCTCATCGCACTTGCTCCTGTCGGACCAGACTCGCTTACGTCATCATGTACTAGCGTGATTCACTTCGATCCTTCTTCCTCTTGGCACGCCCCTCAAGCTTCTACAGAACCTCCACCCAATATCTTGCCATTACCTACACCATCAGTAGACGATGGATTGCTACATGCTCGTGTTAGATGCGCTCCCAGACGAGAATGAATGACTTAGGTTGGCTGCGCTCCATGGCACTCCAGCCTCGTGCTACGAAGAGACTGTCATGCGTCGACGACGTTACCTCGTTTCTCTTCTCGGCGGTGATGCTTTTCTTCGCTTCAGAAGTGTGAGATTCGCGCCGCGCCTCCCGTACATGCCTCTGTAGTCAGACGTTCTTTCACAGACCACCCCGAGCATCTCCGTGGTCTAGGACCGACCCTTTCGTCGTCGAAGGCAGGGTTGGATATGATTGTCTGCACAACATTCCCCTTCCTCGGACAGTATACGAATATACAATATCCGACAACAGCTGCTTTCACGAAAATGAGTGCCCCTTAGCCGCATCACTACGTCCAACTAGATATCGCACAAGAGTCTCCCATCCGACCGATCAGCCCAGGCTCTTTTAGAATCTCGTGCAGGCAAAAGCTTCTGGATCACGCGGCTCAGGACCTTGTTCGAGGTGGCGGGCTTCACGTTATCGATATCGAGAGCCTAGTATGCTTACGGAATTTCCCTCCGTGGTAGCATCAAGATGAAAGGCTGATCTCCCGCAAGTGCTGATACTTCCAGTGGCAAGCTTCCCTATCCCCGAAGTACCTTCTGCCTGTAAAGAGATATGCATCGAGATTTTGAAGTCATTTCAGCAACCAACCGGGACGGGAAGCTTGAGTTGGAACGCCCCTGGCATCTAATACTCTTCACTGTATGCCTTCTATTCATTCGTAAGTGGGTCGGCTCCTTCCCTGTCATATGAAAATAGACAAGAAAGACAGTATACTACACATTTTTGTACGAAGCAAACCGATGAACCGCGGTCGTACGACTTCAAGGTACACCGCATGCAGTGCCACTCCCACCGGCGGTTCTCCACCAGAAAATACGACATGTAGGCTCCTTTCCCAACGATACCCCATATCTCCACGCTCAATTGCACTGGGGTGCATACGTCCTGGTGTCTGTTCCGCCCCTTGGATCTTCAAGTTCTCCCGGTGGTAATACAAGGTTGCCAAGGCTCTCCTCTCGTAGAGCCAATCTCTCCCCACGCGCGGGCGTGCCCCCTGCTAGGCTATCCTTCTAGCCATGGAAAGAAGGCTGATGTTTTTTTTATCACCCGAGAGACCAGCGGCTCACTGCCGAAGCATGGGAATAAGGCTCCCGCCGCTACCCTAGTGGCATCAACCTAATCTAACGTTCACCTTGAACACCCGGTCAAGCATCGACCGAACTCTGGGCATCGGGTTCTCTAGCCCACACCAAGAGCGGGCACGCGATCCGTGGTTTGATTCTAAATTAACAACGTTCCTCAGGACCCGGCCATCCAACTTGTCATACCGGGTTGCAGGCGACCAGATCTGCACGTCCCGGGATGATAGCTCGATCGTGCATTTGTGTAATATCACGCCGTGGTAATGACAAGATGACAGGCCATCGCGGACCGCTCTCACTCCCTTCTAGGCGGACACTAGCAACCAACATGTCAAACCTCATGACCTTTGGATACGGCCTTTTTCCTGTCATTCAGGCTCATGTGTCCGTGCGTCTTTGCATATAAGAATTCTTGTTTCCCATCGTCGACTTCACTACTCGACTCATCCATTCAACAGCGACAAGTAACTCACAATGGTCTCTTTCAAGTCTCTCCTTCTCGCGGCCATGGCAGCCACCGCTGCCTTCGCTGCCCCTTTTGACAGTGTCCTCACTGAGCGCGATGACGGCAATATCACTGCCGCTCTCGAGAGGCGCCAGTCGACTCCCAGCTCCACGGGTTATCACAACGGATACTTCTACTCGTGGTGGACTGATGGTGGCGGCTCAGCCCAGTACACCATGGGCGAGGGAAGCAGGTATTCGGTGACCTGGCGCAACACGGGCAATTTCGTGGGTGGAAAGGGGTGGAACCCTGGTACTGGCCGGTAGGACCAGCATAATTCTTCGACCATACGCAACGGCTGACGAGTTCTCATAGCACCATCAACTATGGCGGCTCCTTCCAGCCCCAAGGCAACGGCTATCTCGCCGTCTACGGCTGGACGCGCAATCCACTCGTAGAATACTACGTCGTTGAGTCGTATGGTACCTACAACCCCAGCAGCGGAGGTCAGAAGAGGGGTACCGTGTATACGGATGGCGGTAACTACGATATCATAATGTCGACTCGTTACAACCAGCCCTCTATCGATGGCACAAACACATTCAACCAGTACTGGTAAGCACTGCCCCACGTTGTTCGGGTTCTTAATGTCGTGCTAATGAATTTGTGTAGGTCGGTTCGCCAAAGCAAGCGTGTCGGCGGTAGCGTCAATATGCAGGCTCACTTCAATGCTTGGGCAAGTGTGGGCATGCAATTGGGTACACATTACTACCAGATTGTGGCTACTGAGGGATATCAGAGCTCGGGGAGCTCGGATATTTACGTGCAGACTAAGTAATGTACCAGTGGATCGTTCGGCCCAGGAGACCCCAGAGTGGAAGAGGCGATTCTCGATGGGACTTATTATTGTGGGTCCAAGAATGCTTTTCACTTCTCTTTTTCTCTTCGTACGCTCGCTTATGAGCCACTTTTACGCGAATGCAAACCCGGATCTTTGCCTTTGACAAGTTCAATGGATATTCTTCTGGTGAAGATTGTAAATTCAGGCAGGTGGCGCTAGAACTTCGACACGCAGGCAAGATGCTTGGGGTGTAAGAAAGGACGTGACCATGCTTGTCCAAGAAAAGTATAGCAGGGGAGACGATTCCGTGATCATCTTGTGCTTCCAAGTTGGTTGCAGGAAGGTGCATTCCGGTCGCCCTTTATAGCACTAACGCGCTGCTTGATGGTTGATCCACACGTCATTTTGTTTCGATCTTACTCAAGGGTGGATACGGTGTCTTCAGTAGCAGGATGGATGGCGCCCGTATTCCCCGTTCCTACGTACAAACATGAAATGTCATAAAAAAAATATTAGGAATCCACCCCGAGTAAGCTCCGTCACTTCTCATCGAGACTCGGCATCTCCTTAATCAGATACAACATCTCCTTGACCATTGGCTTCTTCCTGGTGTTCCTTTGTCTGGAGATCATTCATTGCGCCAGTTATCCAAGACTTTCTGAACTCTCAGAGTGAGCTGATGCTGGGCCCCAAGCGCGCGTTGTCTCCCCTCAGCAACAGTTTCCATGAGTGATACTGCCTCGGTAATACGACCTTGGTCATGGAAAGTCCACGCGAGATTATTCATGGCCCTCAGAGTGTCCGGATGCTCCTCGCCAAAGACTTTCCTACTCCCCTTTACTACCTCCACTTCCAGCTGCTCTGCTTCCATCCACCGTTTTTGATCACGGTATGTGCCAGCTAAATTAGCCATGCTGTACAGCGTCTCTGGATGCTCGGCGCCATAAACCTCCTTGCGTATCCTTATTACCTTCACCTCTAGCTGCTCTGCATCTGCCAACCGTTGCTGGTTCTTGTATGTAAACGCAAGATTGCTCAGACTCACCAACGTGTCTGGATGCGTCTCACCCAAAACCCTTTTGTTTATCTCTGATGCTCGCACTTCTAGCTTCTCTGCATCATTCCACCGTTCTTGTTCACTGTATGTGACAGACAAATTAATCATGCTCATCAACGTGTCCGGATGCTCCTCGCCAAGCACTCTCTTTCTTATCTCTAATACTTGCACACCTAGCTCTTCAGCCTTTTGATAGCGGCCTAGTTTGTTGTATGTTACCGCGAGATTAGCCATGCTTATCAGCGTGTCTGGATGCTCATCGCCAAGAACCGTCTTTCTTAGCTCAAATGTTTGTAAACCTAGCTCTTTAGCCTCCTGGTAGCGGCCCAACCTATCGTACGTCAAGGCCAAATTAGCCATGCTTCGCAGCGTTTCCGGATTTTCTGTCCCAAGTGCTCTCCTCCTCGTCTCCATCACTTGCTTTTCCAGTGCTTCAGTCTCCTTATAGCGGCCCTGTCGATTATACAACACTGCCAGATTAGCCATGCTCATCAAAGTTGCCGGATCTTCTTCCTTATGTGCCCTCTTTTGCGTCTCGATTACTTGTATATATAGCTCTTTAGCCTTCTCAAGTTTGCCTTCATTTGAATACGCTACCGCGAGGTTGTTCATACTAACTAGCGTAGCTGGGTCCTTGTCTCCAAGTTTTTTCGACATTGCATCTCTGAGTTGCACATACAGCTCAATGGATTCGCTATTGCGTCCATCATTAAGCAGTGCTTTGGCGCAATCGTGCATAAGCTCGTCTCTATCCAATGACCCCTCGTCACCGTAACTTTGTGACAGAACAAACTTAGCATGTGGAAGAAGTCGCCTCCACTTGCTCCTATTGTCGGGGCTATTCGTGGGAAACACGCGACATAGTTGTGTGATAGCAGTGCGTATCCATTGGTTAAGTATTCCCTGGTGCTCGAGCTCGTCTCGTATGGCATCATGTACTAGCTGATGGACATCGAACGAAGATTCTGCCGGTTGTCGGGTGATAAGTGCATAGTCATCAAGCATTCTGATGGCTTCCTCCCTTTCACGAATCGAGGACTCTTTCAGAAGTTCAAGCAGGATGTCTTTCCGAAGGAGGCAGGCTGCAAGGAAGAGCGAGTCTCCTGCCAGTTCATTTTCTTCGCGAATTTGGTCCAGAGAGAGGAGAACCGTCATAAGAACAGGGTTACGGGTGTTGCCATCTTGTTGCTCGGCCTTTGGGGATCCGCTGTTGCGCTCGAGAATTTTGCGTTTGAGCTCGGCCAACTTTGAGCGATAGGTTTGCAGCGTGATATGGTTCACGTTGACATAGGCTGCTACTTGTACGATTACCAGGGGAAGGCACGACAGCTCTTTTAACAACAGCTCTGCTTCTTGCTGATCCGTTTCTGAGATTGGCTTAAGTAGGTGTTTCCCCATCATCTCGAGGGCCATCTTTGGCGCCATTTCCCGCAGCTCTATTACATTCTGCGATGCGAATCTCTTGGCGATGTCATTGTTGGTAGTCGTGATCAAGACAGAGCACCTTTCATATCCTAGTAGATAGTCGTCCAACTCAGCAGCCTGTGCCTTGGACATGCCCACGGACACTAGGTTGGCGTTGTCCGCATTGTCGAATATAAGCAAGGAGTAGTGCGCATGTTCCTTGCTCAAATATTGTTTGACCAACTCTTTGACGTCTGTGTTCCCGGATTCCAAGTCGGGGAGCCCAAGCTTCTGAGCAATACTGGTGAAGGACTGATTGAGACTGTCTATATTCGTCGCGTCGATCCAGAAGACTGAGTACTTCTCCTGTTCGCTCCTCGTCCTCGTCCTCGTCCTGTACGCAAACTCGAGCGCTAGCTGCGATTTACCCGTTCCACTGGATCCGAGGATAGCCATCGTTGCAGTTTGCTGATCACCGAAGAGCCAAGCATTGAGGTCGACGAAACGCGAGTCTAGGCCAATGAAATGGTCATTCTGTGGCAATGAAATGACGGACGGAGCCCCACTAGATTCCATCTCAAGCCTTCTTGAGGCTTTCTTGTACCTCTCCTCTGAGGGTCCACTACCATACGACGCAAGCATGAAGACATCGAGTATTCCAAGAAGGCAATACACCTTATCTTCGGGTTCGGTTGTTGTGCGATTTTCGGCCCATTTTTTTCGCTCTGCTTTTGGGATTTCGCTCAACGGATGATTCTGCAACACTTTGAGTGGGATGCCCGTAATCTCATGGATGAGGTCCTTGAGAAGTTCTTTATTTCCTATTAGTACTCCCTCGGAGGACCAGAATTCGACTATTCGCGGAGCAATGAGTTCTTGAAGCGTCCAACCTCGAGTAAACCATGCGCTTGCTCGGAAAGATGGCTCCCAGTCCTGTTGTGTGGTCGTTGGGGATGCGGAAACATCTGGCAAGAATACGTAGCATTTCTCGGCGTTTTTGTACCAGAGGAACATCGAGTTGATCGATCTTGAAAGCTCCTCTAAATTCCATTTATCGATGCAGCAAGTATCGATCCAGAAGTACTTCAAGCCGTCCCAAGCTGCCCGTTCAGCACAAAACTCAATCTTCCGATACCCGGCCTTCTCTTTACACGCCTCGTTACCGAGATCCTGGAAGAGGACCTCACCATCACCCCACCTGTGCGAGAGAATAGCGTATGATGGGGCATCCTTGTGGTTGAACCACCTGGTGACCAGCTTTCCAGTGTCGTTAACGTGAAGGAGTCGCATTCCAGAGTCGTGGTCCAGTACAGTATCGCGGCACCGATGATAGGGAAGTGAGTGAGATCAGCCTGTGCAGGACAGACGGGACGCTGGGAGATTCATGGCGGCCAGCGACAAGGTTGTGAAATCCTGTCTCAAGGTGGGGGACGGGGTTGCAGCCGGCCCTCCACAAATCGAGTGGCTACAACCATTATAGAAGCTGAGTGGGCTATAGCCAATATCGGCATGCAGCTGCAGCTCAAAAGGGCGTCGCGAATGCAGTGCAATGACATGGCCCGCTCTGATTTGTTGCTTTGTTTCACTGAGCGTTTGGGGTCGGACCGTGCCGCAGACGCTCGCAACTAAAGTGGTAAGTCAGTACGCACGCTCGGAGTGTGATTATAGCGGTTAATCTACAATATCCTTATCGAAGGGCTGTCGCGGGAGGAATGGAGTGATCCTGTCGAGCATCCTTGCCGCTAGCACGACAGTCTATTGCCGCTCGGATTATGTAAGCTTGTTGTGCCAAGCATCTCGAAGATGTTGCGACGGAAGGCACGACAACCGCCATGCACACAATGATCGCTTTTAGATCTGCGGCAGGTGAATTACTACTGAGAATAAGATTCGTACAGCGAAAAGTGGCGACACATTCAACCCGAAATGGTTGCGCCATTAGAGACACCTCAACAGGAGAAGCGACACACCGCGGCAGTTGCTGTGTACTTGTCTGAGCGTTGGAAAAGAATAAATCACGGTCAAATACACAGCAGACCCGGCATAGAAGTTGAAGAGTTTCCTCGGTCAAAAGCCAAGAACACACATCCGCGATCAGGTTCACGGTCATGGAGAAGCAGGTAAAGAAGTTCAAGAGTTCTTTATTCAAAAGCGATGCGGCGTGGTATCATATCTGCGTGACCAACCATCTCAGGTTCCAACAGCGCATGGGAGAGACATCCTAGCGCCAATCCTCGCTCCACCAAGGTCCGTTCCATCGTCGATTATCGTGCCGTTAGGTATCGTAATCGGGGGGTATAGGAAGAGAGTATTTAGTGCTTGTCCATGCCGAGGGCGCTCTTGGCCTTGTCGAGGACAGAGCCACCGGACGAGCCGTGAACCTCGCGGTCCTTGGAACGGCCCATTTTATCGGCGGCCTCCTGGCCGAATGACTTGTTTTCGTCGGGCTGAACGCCACTGAGACGATGTTAGTGATGGATAAGTGAGGGAGTACGGAAGAAGAAAGCGTACCGAGCGGCCTTGTCGGTGGTGTCGGTAAAGGTTTCCTTGAATTGCTCCTGGGTCGACTTGGTGGAGTTGGGTGTGATCTCCTCCTTCATCTTGGTGGAGAAATCCTTGCGGCCGGCGTCAGACATGTTGATTGTTGGTAGGGTGGTTTGTTTGGTTTGTTTGTAGGCTGTAAAGGTATTGGAGTAGTAGCTTGTGATTGCTGATGAAGAAGAAGTTTGGACAGGTGGAATCGAGGGGGTTTATGTACTGCTGAGAGGAGCTGGAGCTCGGGCGGATACGTCATCCCATGGGATTGCGGTTGCTTCCGCCTTCGTAGTTATCCGTAACACTAAACATGCTTCACTGCTTCAGCAGCCGCCCCATGGTGGAATTGGGTCATGCGCAGATATTGCAACGTCATAGCTACCTTACCCAGACTGGCGCTTCCCCTTACTCCTCTGATCGAGATTGAACGCTGCGGCTACGATTGGCTGGTTTCGTCTCATCTGGCGCGCAGTCGTTTGGACCGCGATGGGATGATGTCATGGGTCTGTGCCACATGTGGCCCGTGCCGCAGGCGGCGGTGCGAAATGGGCAAGCCGGATCGTGAATCAGGGTTGGGCCAAATCTCCCATCTTCTGCCATGTGAAACTGATACGAATTCTTGTCGCATCCGAGTGGGATTTGTTGCTGACGACCTGCCGGTGCCTGCAGCTTGCTGGCTGCTGCAGATGCCCAGCTGACGTGTGACGTCCGTCTATCGCGATTCACTATGGGATGGCTCGATCGAAGGAGTTTGCCGGTATTAACCCGCTGCAGAATTGGAAAGATGCAAATGACCGTTGTTAGGGGCGAGCTGAAGACATAGTTTAGCACTAGAAAACAGGGAAACAAGGGACGACGCTTGCATCGAACCGGCGGCTTTGCAGTTCAGGGTTTCCGCGAGTCCGTGGGCTAGAAACCAGAGCACAGCGTGGAGGGGTACTTGGAGGGGTAACTCGGCGGTAATGCTACCTCCACGGATGGCATGATATCTCTCGGGCACTGCTCCTCTCATCGACGACACTGCTGTGCCCAAGGCAGCCTCGATCGGTCCCACCCGTACGAGCAACGTCCCGGAATGTCAGAGCGCTACGGCACTAATGGAAGCCTTGAACCACTCGAACCACTGTTCGCAGCGGGGACAGGTACCAATCGTCATCATCAAACGAGCAGCTCCTCCATCCACAAGTCGTGAGCAGTCTCGATGGCAGTACGATGAGCGGTCGCTAGTATAATAGGGTACCCCAGTGCCAACACTCATCGCGTCACTACAAAGGCCTGAGGAACCAAACGGCGCTTCGTTCTCTCATTGATCATCCGGAAGATGGCGGAAGTTGATCGAAAGGCTGACGCGGCGTACGGCCATAGCACAGGGGACCAAGAGTATCCGCATCGTACGAATGGAGGGATTTTTGCGATGTCGGATGGCTGCTACGTGCCCGAACAAGCGGCCAGTAGTCGACGAGCAATTGTTCACAATGGAAGAGGCAACACAGCGCTTGCGCTGCCATCACCATCCCATAGCTTGGGTCAACTACTCGGCGGAATCGAGCAAGCAGCTCTTGCGAATTAAGCTCCGTGATCCCGTGTTGGTCGCTGGTTGCTGGTCGTTACGAAAAGTATCGCGATGCCCATAGCGCTCCGCCTTGTCCGGCGCAAACATCCAAGGATTGAGGGAGTAGCTCGAGCTCTCGGCGAGCTCTCGGATACGAGACGGCTCCTTGGTATCGCGCAAGCGATAAAGGGGTGCTGCAAATAATAAATAAAGTATCGCAATCGTAGTGCCACGTCGCCAAACAGAAAAGAAGAGGTTGGGGAGCATCACCAAGTGTCTGTCACAGTCTCGCCCATGCAGGAACCGACCCACTCAGCATGCGGCTCAATTGCATGAGTAATGCGACGGCGGCTGTTGATTGGGCGACGGTGCTGCTAGGGGTGTGATGACGTCCCACGCGGTTGGTTGCCATGGGCGCGGATTTGTTTACCAGCCTCCTCGCCCAGCCACACACTTGCATCCCAACCTCATCATTTTCCACAGCAAAAGTACTCGGGCTGGAAGCTAGGGACGAAACCACATTCTAAGCTAAACACTCTCTCCTCACACCCATTCTTCACCACCCTCTGAACATAGTGGAGAAATTCTGACAGTCGTTGCGTCGCAGTTGAGTTCCGATCGAAGCTTTATAGCTATCCGTTAGGCATTCCGGTACCTCGAACCGACCACCTGCATACCGACTACAGCACATTCTCCAACCAAAGCCACCACTCGCTCCAATCTACATTCTTCGCAGACACCAGATCCCCAGGTTCTGACTGCATTCCACCGTCCGCTCGCTCCAGCCCTCCGAGGGCGCTGGAGATCCGACAACACATTCTAGAAGGAATTGAACGAGGCGCACATACACAATGGCGAATCTAAGGTTCGCAGTTAGCATGCAACGTGAGTTGGGCGCTTTTCGCATCGTTTGGAATGCAATACTGATTTGTTTCCAGGGTTAATACCGTTTCTTGGCTACCACCATGTGCTCATGATCCTCATAGCCATCGCTATCATCCTGCTCTGTAAGTCGTTCCATCCGATGCGCAGTCCAACAAAAGCTAACATTCCACAGCATTACTACTAGCAGGCTGCTCATCAACATCCCCCCTCATCCCTGGCATCTTCCTCATCTCCATGTGGTACGAAAAGTACACACCGACCTACTCAACCGAACAAGTCGACCCGGGCGTTACCGCGGCGATCGCCAACATCGTCGGGAACGCGCAGCTCGCAGTGCGCGTCGGCTACTTCGGCATCTGCATCAACAAGGACGGCGGCGACTACATCTGCTCCAACAACGCGACCGCCCTCGTTGACGGCGTATCGGTGGATCAAGACCCGCTCAACCTGGTCTGGGTCGCATCAACCTTCAAAGACGCCGTCGTCTTCCCCTACCTCCTCATCGTTGCCATCATCCTCGCATTCTTCACCTTCATCCTCCTCGCGACCTTCCCTGGCTGGCACGAGGAGCGAGACGAGCGCACCGGCTCCGACGTCGACGTCAAGCCCTTCCCATCGAGACCCGTCTCGCAGGTCGCCCTCGCGCTTATCTTCATCGCCTCGATCTTCGTCCTCGTCTCCGTGCTATGGCAACATACCGCTTCCGTCGCTGCGGCTACAATCGTACAGGATCTAGGGAACGGGAGCGTCAAGTCTGGCGTGGGCACCAGCGCAATGGTGCTCGGCTGGTTCGGCTTCGTGCTCCTCATCATAGTGACGATCGGCCTGCTCGTCATGATATTGAGTATCATCGTCCTTGACCGTCTGACGGACAATGACTAGTTGATTCGCTTTTGCGTTCGGAGACTGCGCGGAGAGATACCTGAAAGGCTCGCGGAGTTTTGCATGAAGAGATTGCTTGGTCGGAGAAGTATGGCGCCGAGCTGCTGTTTCGATTCGGACTGATTACATACCCATTTTGCGATGCGAGAGCAGCTTGCTGCCGCGATACGACACTGGCATACTCGGCGTTGGGATTTGTTTGGAAAAGATGGATGGGAGGTGAAGGACTGCATGCATGGTGATGGCCAGCCATTGAGCTGATGGATGAGGGATGGGACTGTAACTATGTAGAGAATGAATGAATCAAGGATATCAAGCCCACTCAAGTACTCTCTTTTGCATGGTGATTCGCTGTTATTCCGTGTTTCTAACCCGGCGACTTGACGGTAGCAATTCGAATTGAGGAGACCAGAGAAACCAAGAACGAGGGAAAAAGACCTGGCAGTGTAGTGCAGATATTGTCCCCACATCGGAAGTCTCAATCTTCTGATTCGTTCCGTGGTGAAAGTCGGAGTCCGATGATCGGATGAGACCATCCAATACTAGCCGGAAGCAGCCTAGCGCGCCGTACCCCTCGCAAAAAAGTTCCGTCGCGTGGGCACAAAACTCCAACAGAAGCTTCACAACTTCTCTATTCTCTTCTTTCTTTCTACCCCACAATTTACTTGCCCATTCCTCTTCGATACCCACCCAATTGCTCAGCATGTCGTCGTACGCGCTGCCCCAGTCCCACAAGGACGTAAGGTGACCCCGCCATCAAAAGAAAGGATACGTGATGTTGACTCATGACAGCTGATGGAGAAGCCTCTGGTTGAGACCGACGAAGAGGTGGCCAAGATCATGGTAAGCCATCAACCCAATCTCCAAAGAGTCAAATCTTAACTGCCCCCAGGAAAAAGAGATCCAGCGCCAACGCGAGTCCATCCTCCTCATCGCCTCCGAGAATGTCACCTCGCGCGCCGTCTTCGACGCCCTCGGCTCGCCTATGTCCAACAAGTACTCCGAGGGCTACCCAGGTGCCCGCTACTACGGCGGCAACGAGCACATCGACGCCGTGGAGCTGCTGTGCCAGAAGCGCGCGCTCGAGACGTTCGGTCTGGATCCGGAGAAGTGGGGCGTCAACGTGCAGTGCTTGAGCGGCAGCCCTGCGAACCTGCAGACATACCAGGCGATTATGAGACCGCACGAGAGGTTGATGGGCTTGGACCTGCCGCACGGTGGGCACTTGAGCCATGGGTATCAGACGCCGCAGAAGAAGTGCGTTCCCTTACCATCCATCTCGAACCAGCACCCTCCATTGGTGGAAGTAGAAGGACAAAAACTCACTGACGACTTGCAGGATCTCCGCAGTATCCACCTACTTCGAGACCTTCCCCTACCGCGTGAACCTCGACACGGGCCTAATCGACTACGACCAACTCGAGCAAAACGCACTCATGTACCGCCCCAAAGTCCTCGTGGCCGGCACCTCAGCCTACTGCCGCGAAATCGACTACGCGCGCATGCGCGACATCGCCGACAAAGTCGGCTGCTACCTGATGATGGACATGGCGCACATCAGCGGGCTGATCGCCGCCGGCGTCAACAAATCGCCCTTCCCCTACTGCGACCTCGTCACCACGACGACGCACAAGTCGCTGCGCGGGCCCCGCGGCGCCATGATCTTCTTCCGCAAGGGCGTGCGCAAGACGGACCCCAAGACGGGCAAGGAGACGCTGTATGACCTCGAGGGGCCGATTAATTTCTCCGTGTTCCCGGGCCATCAGGGCGGGCCGCACAATCATACTATTACGGCGTTGGCGGTCGCGCTGAAGCAGGCGCAGACGGAGGATTTCAAGGCGTATCAGCGACAGGTCATCAAGAATGCGAAGGCGCTGGAGGTCGCGTTCAAGGAGCTGGGGTATAAGCTTGTGACTGACGGTACGGATAATCACATGGTGCTGCTCGATCTGAAGCCCTTGTCTCTGGATGGCGCGAGGGTGGAGGCGGTGCTCGAGCAGGTGAATATCGCGTGTAACAAGAACACGACGCCGGGTGATAAGAGTGCGTTGACGCCCATGGGGATCCGAATTGGCGCCCCGGCTATGACGAGTCGTGGATTGGGCGAGGAGGACTTTAAGAGGATTGCGGGGTATATTGATACGTGTATTAAGTTGTGCAAGAAGGTGCAGGGGGAGTTGCCTAAGGAGGCGAATAAGTTGAAGGACTTTAAGGCGAAGGTTGCGGGCGGGGAGGTGGAGGAGATTAAGAGTCTGAAGAAGGAGATTGCGGAGTGGGCGAGCTCGTTCCCTCTGCCCGTCTAGAGGAGAGAAGGCGGAGATGGATGAGGGATGGGATGGGATGGGGTGGCGTTGGGGTGGGGTTCTTTGGCGTTTTTTGGGGGGGAAATATCATGGGGTGAGGAAAGGGTTCAACAAAAGTGCTTGCATGGCATGTTCAACAACGTGGCTGAAGACATGAGGAAATAAATTGCGCACGCAGCGACAAGTTGATGAGGTACGAAGCGTATGTCTGGTCTTGTATGATCAACTCCACTTTTAGGGTTATTCGCTGCTGCTTAACCAGCGCCGAATCTATCTCGGTATATCCGAACATACAATCTCCCACCCCTATTGTCCTCTCCATGCACTTCTCATCTAACACACTACCGCACCGCTACTCCATCACATCCTAATCCTAATCCCCGTCGTCCCCGTCCTCTCGGTCCCCTGCCCCGTCCTCACACTCATACTCCCCTCACTCCCCACCTCATCCCCATCCCCATACACATCCTCCGCCTCCCCACCCATAATCCCCAGCCCCATCGTCCCGACCCTGAACGTCCCCGCGCACCACTCACTAAACACATCAGGGTCCCACACGCCATCCTCCCTGCCCTTCCCCTTCCCACTCCTCGCGGCGCCATTCCCCGAATTCAAACTCGACGTATAACTCGTATCGAACCAATCCTCATAGCTCTGCGTAACCGACTCCATAACCGCAGCAACCAGCATCTCCCTAGTCCTCTGATCCGTAATATACTCCTCGAGCTTGCCCCTGAGAAACGGAATCTCGGCCTCGATAATCTGTCTGATTTTGGCGGTGCGGGGCGCGGCTTCGTTGACGGGCACCTTGAGCGCCTTCTTCGCGTCGGCATCGTACACGGGCTTCACCATGCGGCCGACAAACTGCGCCGTCAAGTCCATGATGGCCTGTCGAAGCACCGTGTCGACCTCGGCTTTGGCGTCGAGCATGTTCTCCACGACTTTGGGGATCAGCAGCCCGACCAGGTTGCGCGGGTTGAAGAGGCCGCCGCGCGCGCGCAGTTCCCAGAAGGTGGACGAAATCGAGGAGAAGTCGTATTGCACGTCCGTCTCGGGGGTTACGTATTCGATGTCGAAGGCGACAATTTGTTGTTTGAGGAGGAGCAGGTGGGATATGAGGAAGAGCGAGGCGTCGGTGGGGGAGGCAGATTTGGAGAGGTGGGTTGATGCGGTGGTGAGGGAGGTGGTGGTCGAGTGCACGATGCGGTGGGCGAGGTCGTCGAATACGGAGGACTGTTGTTGCCGTTAGCAAATTATTGACAAGCACACGGTATTTGGTGCGAGGTGGGGAGGGGAGAGTGAACAAGGATGGCTTACGTGGACGAGACGGTAGATTTTGCTGAGGAGCCATATCGCTTTTCGGAGTGTCGGGTACCAGTCTTTGAATGCGGCTTCGGTGTTGAACGTCCATTTTGCGTCGGGGTCGTCTTCTTCGACCACGGTGGGGGTTTTGGGCATGAGGGGTGTTGGTGGGACTTCTGATTTGGGGGCTTTGCGGCCGGAGAGGGCGGGTTGGTTGGACTTTGCGCCGGCAGAAGACTTCTTGTTCTTTGTGGGGTAGTCCAGGTCCTCTGGCTTCGGCTTGTAGCGCTCGATGTCGTCGCGGAGGACGGCGAGGGAGAGGAAGACGAGTCGATTCTGCGCATCCTGGAGTGCCGGGTGGACGAGGACGGTGAAGTCGAGTTTGTTGGCTTCGATGGGTGAATCTTCCTCCTCGTCTTCTTCCATGTACAGGGTCTGGATGAGAGTGCAGAGTTCGCAGAGCTTGAGAATCTGGGTCTCATGGATGGTGCGTGGCCGCAGATAGTCGTATAGGGGCTCGCACATGGATTCCAGAAAGTCGTATAAGCCGCCGTCTCCTTCAAACCACTCCCGCCAGAGATCATACTCATCGAAGCATATCCGGCGTATAAAGCTCATGCTACTTCGGGCGAACGCAACCAAATCCTTGGACGTGCTGGGCGCCTGCGCAATTTCTCCAATCTTCTTCGTGACGATGGGTAAAACGAGGCGACCCCTCGTAGCTGAATAGCTTTGGTAGAGCTCGTTCATCAAGCTCTGGTACTCTGCCTCAGCCCCTGCTTCCGCACCTGCTGGCAGCACGGCTCGCTTTTGTATCTCCAGACCTATCCGCTTGAGCTCTGGCGCTCCCACTCGAAATTTGGCGTATAGCAGTGCGGACATGGTGGTGTCGTTCAGTTGGCGATCTGCTATTCGTTTCGATACGTCTGCGGCGATTTCGCGGAGGGCGTTTGTGAAGTGTACGCGGATGAGGGTGAGGGCGCGGGTGAGGAGGAGGCGGTATCTCGAACGGTAGGTAGCCGATTCGCGGTGTTTTGTATGTGCCTGCATGTACTCTAGACAGCTGTCCAAATTTGCCAGCATCTCTGTGAACTCCTTGCCCCGCACAATGTTGCCAGCTCCCGGCGCGTTGAGCCTCTTGGTGATGGGTTCCAGGTAGAGGTAGTAGCGCAGATTCTGCTCCATGTCATCTGCCAGCTTTGTGATGCGCTTTTGGTCGTCTATTAATCCCTCGCATTGTGTGCGGAAGGCGGTGGTCTGGTTTTCGACGGACTGGAAGGACTCGGTGAGGGAGGAAAGGGTGTCGAGGGCGGATGAGGTGTCTGCGATGATGGTGTCGAGGTGGTTTCGCATGAGATGGAGCTGGTCCTGGTATAATCTGGTGCCATGAGTCTCCCTCCGTAGAGCATATACCTCCAGACTTACGTGTATTCCTCGTGACTGGCATCCAGCAGCTCCTCGCTGACCCCACCATACCACTCGGCGAACTCGAGCTCATTGCTTATATTCTCGCGTGACTTCTTCCGCTCCAGCTCCTTCTCCTTCTTCAGATGTGCGCGCACCACATCGTAGAAATCGCTATACGACTTTGCCCGTCTGGCCACGGTGGCAGGCGGGGGTCCATTGTCCTTCTCGGGAGCTTCCTCTACGGTCTCGACAATGCCTTCTACGCGCTCGACGTCAGCCTGGCTCTCCTACAATAGCAACAATCAATACTCGTCGACGTACCCATGACGGAGCGGACGGTGGGCTTACGTTGGGCTGCTTGAGCAGCGACTCGCGGCGGCGGTGTTTGCCCTTGTCCACCGGTTTGGCTGCCCGGGGCACGAAGGAATTGTACCACGATTCCTCAAACATGGCGCCGGTATGGGGGGAGGAGAGTGAAAGGGTGAATTGGCGGGTCCCTTGCGTGGTTCCGCACAACTCGCCGTTTCGCTTGTGACCTCTGGCGTGGTCGTGGGGTAGCTCGCTCCGAACTAGCCCCGCCCCCGGCCGCATGCTCCCTATCAACTCATCAAGCTTTCACCCAGTGGTGACGTTCTAGATTCCGATCCCGCCGCTACGACTGCGAGGGAGCTATCGTACAGCCTGACAGCCATCATCCAGTGCTGGTGACATCTCCGGTCCCTCATAGACATTGCCAATGTCTTCGACTTAATCGCCTTGTCGTCGTCGCCCCGCTGTACCACCGTATCGCCGTCTTCGTCGAACCCATTCAAGCCGCAACACCACCATGCTCCACTCGAAATGTCTTACACGCGCCACGGTTCGAACCGCGCGTGCCCCGCAACTATGTAGACATGTCGCCAGCAAGCACCGACCCCAGACACGGGCCGTGACGCACCCTTATGCCCAGCGCCGACAGCAGCATTTCGTCCGATCAATCGCCACCGTCACTGCCCTCTGGGCGACCGCAACCGCATGGCAATGGTACAATGGCGAGCGCATCTTCCGGGAGGTGCACGCCGAAGAGCCCCCACCCGAGCAAGAGCTGAACTTTGAGCAACCGCGGCGGATGGCAAAGTCAGAGGAGGACAACCGGAACATGATCAGTTCGCAACATCTCCAGGTGACCAAGAGCTGGGAGAACCCTGGGGTGTATGCGTGGGGATCGAATTCTGGGAAGGTTGTTGCGCCGGACTCGGACCAGGCTTTCATAAAGACGCCAAGGCGGATACCATTCTTTGACGGGATACTGCTGAGAGATATCAAGATGGATCGGAACTTCGCTGCGGCGATTGATGAGAGGGGCGACCTCTTGCAGTGGGGCATTGCTTTCTCGAAAGAGGCAAAGGAGCCTATACGGACACTGCAGGGGAAGAATCTGGCCTCGTTGGCCATCTCGCGGGACCGCATCATAGCACTGTCTTCGTCGGGGGAAGTCTACTCAATCCCGGTATCGCAGGAAGAGCAACAGACGGGACCAAAGCCGCGATCGACATCTTGGATACCATTCTGGAGCGGCTCGAACAACATATCCTATCGCGTCCGTACACCTCCGAATCTAGGCTGGAACGAAAGAGTAACCTCCATCGCATCCGGCCTCGAGCACGCCCTCATGCTTACCTCCTCCGGCCGCCTCTTCTCCTTCGCCTCAGGATCCCAGGACTTTCCCTCCAAGGGCCAGCTTGGTATACCTGGACTAACCTGGGAGCACCGACCCGAAGGCGCCTTCGATATGCCCCACGAAATCACAACACTCAAGGGCTTCCCCATCTCGCACATCGCAACAGGCGACTACCACAGCCTCGTCAGCGACGACTCCGGCCGCGCCTTTGCATTCGGCAACAACTCGGCCGGCCAGCTCGGCTTCGACTTCAACCCCGAAGCCATGTACATCGACGCGCCCTCGCTCCTCCCCACCCAACGCCTCTACGCGGGCTCCGCACAGCAAGCCTCCGTGACCAACGTCTTCGCCGGCGGTAACACATCCTTCCTCACCATCGAAGCCGCCAACCCCGCGGCAGCAGCGAAGGGCGCCACACGAATCCAAGCCGACACCTGGGCCTTCGGCTTCGGCCTGACGGGCCAACTCGGCAACGGCCGCTGGATCCACAACCAATCGACCCCCGTCAAGCTCCCCGCCTTCTCGGGCCTCTTCGAGTGGGATGAAACGGCCCACAGCGTGATTCCCATCCGGCTCGCGTACATATCAGTCGGCGCCTCGCATGCCGCTGCTGTCATGGATAATGTGGCCTCGGTCGCTGTCTCCGCCAACAAATCTAAGAAATTGACGGAAAATGACACGAATTGGGGGAGGGATATTTTGTTCTGGGGGAATAATGAGTTTTATCAGATTGGCACGGGAAAGAGGAATAATGTACCCACGCCGACGTATATTCAGCCGCTGGATCAGGAGGCCGAGGAGGAGAGGGTGAGTAGTGTTAGTGGGGTGTGGGGGGAGAGGAGGGAGAAGGAGTATCATCGGTTTCAGATTACGCCGAGGAAGAAAGTCAAAGTGAACGGGAGGAATGTAGAGTTGGAGCAGAGAGTGGAGTGTGGGAGGGGGGTTACGGCGGTTTATTCGGGGATTTGACGGGGGGTGGAGTTATGGTAGGATGAATTTCCTTCTTGTGTATATTTATTGGTGTTGGAGTTGCGCAGTGTATATGACAAGCGGGGTGAAGTGATGTTTTGGCGGGAAGAAGCTGAAGTGTACAGATACCAAATCAATCATACCTTTCATGTTCATACTGTTGAAGACAGACTTGAGGCGCTCAATGATGCTCGCATGGGGCTCTGAAAGTATGCTGCCCTACCTCTCTTCTCTATTCCGTTCGCCTGCCCATCACTCCCATCTTATCATCACCGTCCCCAGATACCACCGCTGGACTTTCTCCCTCTCCTTATTCCACCCCCCATCCTCACTCGCTCCCAGCTCCTCCACCACCTTCCCCACGCCGTCTGCATCTGCTCCACCAACTCTTTCCCCTCTACATCATCAGGATGTTTCTTTCTCGCATGTTGAACGACTGCCGCTATGGCAAATGCCAAGCTTCCACGCGCTGGTGGTGTGTCTTCATCTTCCTCATCATCTTCCTCCTCACCTCCTTTAGTGAACCTTTGCGATGTTTGCCGCATTGCCTCTCGTTCCGCTCGCAATCTTGGCACCATAGTCTTTGGGGTTCAGCGCGAGACCGCGAACGTTTCCGATGCGTTTCTTGAAGTAGCTGGTTATGTCAGTGATGGCCACATATTTGACGAAGCTATACTGCACATTTGCTGTTGCAGCCACAAATAGATGAACGTCTCCGCACATCTTGCATATCCACTCTTCGCCTCGGAATTGTTTTTCGGACTGACTTCATGTCTAGGTGGAACTGGGAAGCCGTATTTCCGGAAGATTTCTTGTCACCGAGCGATGGTATCCCAATCCCTGATACCCATGTAGGCATCGATGCCCCTATCAATTGGTTGTTTGCTAGTCTTGAGGTCGAATTCCCACTTCTCGGTCATCGTCGATTCGAAGATCAAGTTGATACCAGACTTAGTCTCCCTCGGGTGATATCACCTAGTCAGCCCCAATAGTAGCCTAGAAGGCATCGGTATATTTTGCCATCTACCCAGTACGTTACGTGAAGCATTGGGGGTAGAAGCTCTTTCGGAAGCAAAACACTGGACCTTTTCCCAAATAAACCGATCAGCGGCAGGTAGAAATTGTTTTACGTTGGACGAACTGATTCGCTCGTACCCTCAGGCACTGCGGTAATGGATAGTATCCAGCCGACAGCATCTTAAAATGTTCTAATGGGAAGCCCATGGTCTGCGTAAGATGCTCCCGGATATGAATGGACTACTTTGTCCCGCACGCGAGGATCAGGCTTGGTAAAATTCGGATCGCTGATCGTTCGCTTGCCCCTTGCCCGTTAATATTGATCGACAAGTCCGCAAAAGACTTACGATAGGTGTCTGATGCATTCCATATGGAATCTCAGATACAAATCGTTTTCAACCTGTCTTCCGAATTGCCCTATGACATATTCTTCGGCTATGCCGTACTCTGCAGGATCACACGCGATAGTCAAACCAATCGAAAATCCGAAGATTCAGAGGGGACTCGTTCGCAAGATGTGTGAGCGTACCCTAGCCTGGTTCCAGTTCCAAACGGCCTCGATGTCTAGCTTCCCGTTAGCGCTTTTGAGGATCTGTGCCATAGCTGCAAGCCTCCTCAGAAACGAATCTAATGAACAGGCTCGAATTCCGTAGCTGCAAGAAATGAATGTGAATGGGCTTCTGTTGGTGACACAAGGATTCTCATATCCTCAGCCTGGTGAAGGCCATCCCTCCGCTGACAGAACAGAAGATTTGCTCGACCCCTACCATGTCCTCGCGCCTTTTGAGCACATCGTAACCGATACATACGCCAAGCAGTAGCCGAATATCGCTTCAGCTCGGTTGAAGGGAATATAATAAGTGAGGAAACGTCTGAGACGAGATAGGGCGGGTGTTTCTCACACAATGGGCGTGGCAGCGGACAGAGACTGGCATAATACGGAATACCAAATCGAAGCCTGCGTTTCGGCAGGTAGATTAGGTATCACTAGAAGAACGCCATTATTGCAAGCACCTATGAAGGATAGAAATGCTCTGTATATCTTAGGGATGCAGCTGTTGCACTGTTATACAATGAACGGTACCTTACATGAACACTGCAATCAGTAGCACTCAGGTAGCTCGCAGGCGTCAAGCCAAGGCGTAGGTTATTGCAAGTGGTCAAGGTGCGACTGCAGCAGCTTAACCACCGCCTGGTGCCCGTTCCCTGCAGCCCACGATAGCGGCGTCCGGCCATCATACTTTAACTCCAGGTCAGCACCCTTATCGAGTAGCAGCTTAACTACTGCCTCGTGCCCGCCCCCCGCAGCCCACGATAGCGGCGTCCGGCTATACGTATCCTTCGACTCCAGGTCAGCACCCTTATCAAGTAGCAGCTTAACTACTGCCTGGTGCCCGTTCCCTGCAGCCCACGATAGCGGCGTCCGGCCATCATACTTTAACTCCAGGTCAGCACCC